>PVIC010022476.1:0-27613 GCA_004025085.1 Thryonomys swinderianus | reverse complement strand
ACTCTATAAAAGCTGTCCTACTTTCTAGAACTCATTTGCATCTACAGGTATTCATGCCAAAGAGAAGATCCGGGAATTGTCTATCTGTGATCTATTGATTTCACTTATTAGTATATCCTCCAGATGTCTCCATTTGCACCTAAATGGATCGATCTTGTCATTCTTTATGGCAGAGTAATACTCCATTTTGTAAAAAAAAAACACATTTACTTACATATTTTTAAAGGAAATACTGTACTAATCTGAACAAGGTGGTAGATTTAAGCATACATAAGAACAAAATATTTAAAATCATTATAAGATTTCTAAACAATGAAAATAACAGAAGACAACATATGGGAAGAACATCATGGAGTTAGGCATCTACATATCATGGAAATCCACGTGTTGCTTAGCATTTTCCAGAAGCTGGAGAAATGTAAGAAAGAATCCCATCCTAGAAAGTTGAGAAGGACTAACACCTTGTTTTCAGACTTACAACATCTAGAAATATGAACAGATACACTTCTATTTCTGAAGGTCATATTTCTATTGTATGTTGTTGTGACCCTCCTAGAACACTCATATAGTCTGTAATCCATGAAAGGAAATCTAGAAAATGTTTTTTTCTCCAAAAGATGCATCAGAGTATGGTACCCAAAGAATAGAAACTTTCATAAACAATGAAATTAATGATATAGTTTTTTAACTTAGTTTTACATCATGAGGAATATGTTCAAATGACATTAACTGATTATTAAATTATCAAAATAATTGCAGATTACCCAAAATATGAATGTGTACAAGATACTGATTATACTTAAGTGATTTATATTGGAATAAAAATATTGAATAAAAAATGAATCCTCATCCATTCTATGGATGGGGTAAAGTTTAAATTTCTGAGAAATTAAAATAAATTATGCAATGAGTGTTTATTGATAAAATTAGATTATTTTTTTAATTTTAAAGATCATCCTAGTCATATAACCACCACTGCATTATTTAATTACTGAACATTAAGTCATATTACAGTTCTTTATATGAAAAAACACATTAATAAATTACTCATGTAATTTAGTCTAAATCTTGGAGGGAGAAAAGATTAAATCAATTACTTGGAAAAACTGGTGACAAAACTTTTTTTTACAAAAGTCTGTCTTCATTCCATAAGAATGAATTCCTTAGGCTTCAGTGAAAAAGCATTATAATAATACCGATAATAATATTAATTAATTAAATAGTACTTAAATTACTCTAGGCATGGGCTGGAGGGTTAGCTTCGTGGTTCCGGCGCCTACCTCGCAAGCGCAAGGTCCTGAGTTCGGTCCCCAGTAACCACATATAATGCTGGGAGTGGAGACACGCCCACCAATAATCAACACCGCATACCACAGTGCTGGACGTGGTGGCTCACGTCTGTAATCCCAGCATTCGGGAGGCAGAGACAGGAGGATTGCTGAGTTCGCGGTGGCTTGCCTGGGCACCATAGTGAGCTCAGGGTCAGCCTGAACTACAAAGCGAGACCCTGTCTCATAAGCAAAAAAAAAAAAAAAAAAAAAAAAAAAAAAAAAAAAAAAAAAAAAAAAAAAAAAAAAAAAAAAAAAAAAATTACTCTAGGCACTATTTTAAGTGTTTTGCATATATTAACATATATAATCCTCACAGTCACCTGATGAAACATACACTGTTTTTATCCTTCTTTTGTAAAAAGATAAACTACTACTTACTTAGTACATATTGCTATCACAAAATATCAGTCTCAGTACTTATAAAAATCTTCACTTGGTTCCAAATTATGGTAGTCAGAAAATCCAAACATTGTAATGCACCAAATCTTGATCCCAGCCTTCTGCAAAAAGCCCCAATTGTATCATAACTCAGCAGTGGAATGAAGATGCAAGCAGCTTGCACCAGAAGAGCCCACTGAGGTGCCCTTAGTGCACAACCTCCTTTCTCAATAACTAACCTGGCTCTTCTACTACAGTTACATTCATTTCTGCTATGGTTAATACTCCCAAATGATCAAGCTGAACTTAATAAATTCTCTTTCTTCTTTCCTCATCCTTATAAAATTGAGAATGTGCTGGTTTATTGAAGAAAAATTATTAAGAAACTTGTTTTAAGAAACATGATTGAGTTGGATGATATATGCATATCTATATAAAATATTCAAATAATAATTATTCTCATTTTTTCAAATATGTAGTTATCACATAATACCATTGAATGAAATATACTTTTCTTATGGAATGAGTCATTGAAGTGAATTTTTTTCCACCACTCCAAAACCTTGATATAATTCCTCAAAACACTATAGAAAGTTCAAAAACATTCTGGTAATTCATTAGAAGCCAAAATATCACAGTAATTCAGAAATCCTTTTTTTTTTTGTAAAAATCTTCTTCATGAACTCCTTTCAAATCATGGCACTGACTTTATAGTAAATGAGTAACAAATTTCTGGCTTGGACCTTTTTTGGTTCTCTGTGCAGTCACTAAACTCTTAGCTATGCAGTGGATATCAGAGTATGTAAATCAGAACAACATCAGATTTTCTGTGAAAGTCCTTATTAAAGTTCTATACAAGCTCACATAACTGAGTTAGGATTTTTCTTTTATTTTCCAGTCTCTAATAGAATTAGTATCAGAAAACTGCTTATATTGTCCTTAGGAATGGCTACCTTTGAAGAAATAAAGGGAGTTTTTCTCAAGAAAGAGTTGGAGGCACTGAGGGGATTTCTTTTTAGGGTTCCTTCTACTAAACGGCTATCTTTCAGTTGGCGGGATGCTCAGCTGTCTGAGAAAGGAGATTCAATCTCATCCATTCTGTTTCAGGATATACAGAGACATCCTGCCCAGCCCGATGGAGCCAAGCCAACCAAAGAGAAAGAGAGACACAGAGATTCATTAAACGCCAGTCATGACTCTGGCAGCAATCCACAGTATCAACTTAACCTTGGATGATAACTGCTTAGGGGTCACAAATAAACACTACCACACAGTCTTATGACTCCAGGCAGGGGACACCCTTGGTCATGTGTTGACTGAGAAAGGGATCTCGTCCGTATGCAATGGCAGATGGCAGCACATTTACATAACACCTGTAGGGAGAATTTGGAGCAAAGGATGGAAAGTATAACAAGAAATATTCAGCTTTAGTGAGGCGACACCGTACAACAAATGCCACTACCCAGAATAAAATGCGTGCTTCACAAAATTATTCTAGGGAAGATTAGAGAAGTATCGGTCATAACACATTTGTTTGGATTTCAGAATTTGTTTTGAGAAAGTATGTATTCAATTTGTAATATGTTCTAGAGCTTCCTGTAAGTGCTGAACCAAATGAACTACTGTCATCATCAGTGTTACATTATAGGCAGGACAAAACACCAAACGACACAGTGTAGACCATTATTTTTCTTAAGAGTCAGTGTTATGAGGGAAGACAAAGCTTAATGGTGACCTATGTTGAAAAATACCATCAAGAGGAAGTCTGGAAATTGGAGCCTCAGCAATAGGTAGGACATGAGTCCTTGTAATTTACTGTAAGAGTTGTGAATTTCATTCATAGAAGAAATTAAAACTTATGGGGAAGTCAGGGCTTCTAGGTTTAACTCCTCATGGAACTATGCAAAATTCTCTTGTTTTAAATCTTTGGAGCTCAGCCTTCCTCAAAATTTTGGAACAAATGTTCTATTATCACAGGTATCGAAAGTGTGAACTTCAGGAAAATTAATTGTAGATTAAATATCTGAACATAATTTCATATCATTCTCATCATTTCATATCATAATCTCATTTCATTCCATACTTTGTAGTTTTCACTTGTTTCATTTCTTAATTGACAAATCTCCAAGTATGTAAGAAAGCAGAGATATTCATGTTATAAACTTCATGATACCCACTACTAAGCTTAAATCCTTATTAAAGAGTGCAACTGATTACTATATAGTGAAATACCAATCACAAGTAATACTGAAACAGTTTCAAAATGCCCATCATTTTATCTTTAAGAAATTTTAGATTGTAAGGAATTTTTAAAACATAACTATATCATTATTAACTATTATTTTTTTTTCTTTTTTGAGACAAGGTCTTGCTTTGTACTTCAGTCTGGCCCTGAACTCACTATGTAGCCCAGGCAAGCCTTGAACTCAGCAATCCTCCTGTCTCTGCCTCCCAAATTCTGGGATTACAGGCATGAGCCACAACTCCCAGAACTGTGGTATGTGGTATTGATTGCTGGTGGCCGTGAGCCACCACGCCCAATATCATACCATTGTATGTGCTTACCAAGGATTGAACCAGAGATCTGGTGTTTGCTAGGCAGGCAGCAGAACCACTGAGTTAAATCTCTGGCCCTAACTATTATTTCTTAATTTCATCATATATCCAGGGCTCAAATGTTACATAAATATATTATTCAAATTGATTTATTCTAAATACTGAGAATATTTTAGTCATTCCATGTTGTTATGGTATTACATATCTTTTAATTTACTTGTCACGTTCCCTCTTTTTATGTCAGCTTATTTGTTGACAAAAGGGTTTGGTCTTATTTTCCCTGTTGATAACTTGCTTCCATTCTTTCACTTGTCATGCTCTTCTATTTACTCAGTTTTTGGTACAATGAGAACTACTTATAGCAGTTGTATTATCTGGGCTCATGGTGTGGCCTCTGTTTCATAGTGTCCATTTCCGGTTCTGATTCCCTCTGTGCTACCCCGCATGTTCACCCCCCACCCCCTTCTTTCTCCCTTCTGCACCTCAAGCATTGGGTCAGATGCAAGACCAAGTCTGAAAATGAACTACAAAACTTACAGACTGATTGAGTCTTATCCATCATTCAGTTGGGTCTGCATAAACTCCAGTAATTGTGTTTCATTACTATATCAAGATACTCTTCACTGAACCCCAAAATGTTTCATTTAAAAATACTTATAAGAGGTAAGAATGAAGAGGTAAGGTTTTGCTGGGGCATCTCTACTAGTGAAAAATCCTAGATGGTTGTTGTTGAAAGTTCTAGGGTTGGGGTTCCATTTTGTCCTTTAAAATGCTATTTATTGTTCTATAACCTCATCTTTAACAAGAGTTTTGTTGAAAATCTCAGCTAGCACACAGGCTCTCCAGCTATGGGGTTGTTTTATACACCCTGTTCCTTATGAAGGGCACTTTGAAAATTCACTTGTACTTATTACAGATGAAAGCCTGATAAATAGATAAATATCTGAATGTACTGTTGACCATCATTTATTCTCTTTTCCTTAGTGTTTAACATCAAATGTTAACTAAAGATAGCACAGAAACCCTCGGATTTGAACCCACAAAAATTAGAGGCAAAGTTGACATTTTTTTCAAGAAATAAAAAGGGTTCTAACACCTAAACTGAGCCGTTCCTCTTTTTTTGTGTCTTATTCATATCTAATTTGATCCTCTCACGAGGCTACTGTCTCCAGATCCTCTCCTTTGTAGTAGTAAAAACCTTGAATAGCTAGTCGGTCTTCTGTGATATCAGCTTTTTTCTTATTTGGGATGTTAAAACAAGTGACTGTCTTTCATTTATAGCTAATTATAGTACTTGTTGGCCCAATTCTAATTTTAGCTTCTACATGTCTTCTCATTTTCCTTCTCCCTCTCTGTGACATTTCCCCCTTTTTGGCTAGGCATTTTTTTTTTTTTTCATTTTAGTGAAGCATTCAGAGGAAATGGAAAATTATTTGTATTTGCATTTTTTAAAGGGAGTTATTTTCCTTATTGTTATTTTTTGTATGTGTATTATAAATTATTTTCACAGAAGCCAAAAATCTGGGATATGTAGATCTCTTTTTATAAAAAATATTGGCAGGGGTTGGGGATTTAGCTCAGTACTTCCAGTGTCTGCCTTGCAAGTTTAAGGTCCCGAGTTTGATCCCCAGTACCACATACCACAATGCCAGGCATAATGGCTCATGTCTGTAATCCCAGCACTCGGGAGACAGAGCCAGGAGGACTGCTGAGTTTGAGGCTTGCCTGGGCTACATGGTGAGCCCAGGGCCAGCCTGAACTACAAAACAAAACCCTGTCTCAAAACAAACAAACAAACAAAAATATTGGCAATGTTATTTGGGTAGAAACTATTGGGCACTGGACAACAGGAAGCTTTACTGTTTTTTTTTAATATTTACAATTTTAAAAATGATTCAGCCAACAAAGCTTTTCTTAGCTGTTTTTTTCTTTTATCTACATGAGCACATAAAATTTAATTTTTGCTTCCCTATTAACAACTGTTAAAACTATTTGTTACATAGCTATTCTAGGTCCAGTCTTCTATCACATCTTAGGAATAGAGTGACAGGTCCGTGTTTTATCTTTATTACCAATGAACTCTATAGTTAAGAACTGAGTAACCATCTCTCGCAAACGAAATTTTTTTCTGCAACGATCAGTTTCTTCCAAATGAAGAAAAACTGAACTATTTTCAAAAGAACATGTGTAGCATCTTGATGGTTCATTTTTGTTCCTTTCCCTCCTAGCATCACTTAGAGGTCCTATTCTGGTGGGTGACATGTGGCGCTGAGAGCTGTACAACACTGAAATAAGTGAAAAGTCAGAAATATAGAAAGCTGCCATAGGACAGTAAGAGGTGGGAAGCTGGATTGTGACATCTCGCTGACCCTGATTTATTTGGAGATTTTCTTGCAATCTGTTTGAAACTTTAAATGAATACCCTTCCTGAAACTAAATTTCATTTTGTGCCATTTACATAAAATACAGAAGAGATACTTTGCAATTTTGATTTTGGATCACAAGTGTATACTTCATGCTAGGAAAATACAATTGGGATTCAGCGAGGGGTAAAGAGCGATGAGAAGATTCTAATCTGCACACCATCCCCAAAGAGTACTTAACTTCCATCTACTCTGTGACTCTGTTCTCCACCGTTAGTCCCGGCAACGAGCCTACACGTGTGTATGTAGAATATTCTTATGGCTTTCCCAAAATTTGCAAAAGCTTCCATAAAATTTGGAATTAGTCACTTTTAGGTGCAAGTCATAATCTTGAGCATATTGTCATAGTAAGTTGTATATTTCCTTTCCTTATTAAAGAAAGAGCAGCAGTAAACTGATAAAATATATTGTAGGAACATTCTTGTTATGTCAGTGAACTGTGAACTTGGCTTCTTGTCCACTTTAAAACTGTCAATGTTTTCTTCTACACTTTCTGTTCTTTCAATCAGCGTTCCAACATTTTGCAGTGAAACAAATCTCCTGGGAATCCTGAAGTCATAAGAAATTATTAATAGAAGAGAACTGAGAAGTTATATTTCCCAGTCTGTTCATGTTAGAGATAAAGCTGAGATCCAATTTTCTATAATTTCACAAATATTCTGTCCTAAAACAGTATTCATAAGAAAAATAAATTTTGCTAGAATAGCATCCCAGGCAAAATTATATTCTGGAATGATATGTAAGTTATTGCAGGTAATTAGGCAGCTGGTTGATTGCTGAATTCCCAAGTCAAGTTTAGGTTTTTTTCTCTCCACACTTTAAAAGACAATATTGCTCTAAGGGGACAAATATTCTTTTGCACAGTTAAAGAAACAAAGATGAAAGAGTATCTCTTTTCAAAAAGATTATGAGTTTAACTCTTAAGTAGCCAGAGCTAAAGGAGAGATAGGTTAAGAACATATTTTCTATGACTATATTTTCATTTATCTGTAATAAAATGTTCACACATTGTGATTGATGAGTATAATGTGTATGGGAAAGAAGGCATGTGCATGTGTGTTTTCATGTGTTTTCTGTGTGTGTACACACACATACATAGGGAGAGTTGTAGAGAGTTTGGCCTTTCAGTCAATTTTTTCACATTCTCATAAGATATGTGCCTATTTTAGAGCGGAGGTGGGGAGAGGAGAATATTAATTGTGCAAAAGAGAAAAGAAAAACGTTAATAAAGTAGAATTTCTTAGATATTTTAGGTGAATCAAACACAGCTAGTAGCTTTATATATACACCTTAATTCGTCTTCATAATAGCTATGATAGGTCCATGTTTATTTTCTCATCTTACAAATAAAAAAATTGTGGCCTCATGATCAAGTGATTCTTCCTAGAGCACAAATGAGATGTGATTGAAATACAGGGTGAATGTGTACATTTTACTAGATATATTATGGAAAAAGGCTCATAGCAATTACTCCCCCTCAATATACTTCTCCTTGCTTCTAAATACACGTATATCATCATCCTCGTTCCTTTCTGAAGCAGCTCTGAAAGTCCTGTTTCTTCAGTGTCTTAATGATATCTGTCCAAAAATATGGTGAATGCCACAGTCATATGCTGTTTAAGGGAAAGCAGGCTTGTAAAAATGTCACGGTGTGTCCTCACCCACCTTGTACCAGACCCAGTGCTGCACAACTTCTGCTCTTTTGCCAAAGAGACAAACCCATCAAAAGTTAAATTTTGAATTGACTCACGACAACCAGGCAGTTACCACGATGCAACAAAAGAAACTCACTTGAAAGACTTCCAGAACTCCAGAAAGTATAAGGAATTTAAATACCAAAATAAAAGATAGCAAGAAATAGGGAGGGAGGTAGGCCTTGTGGAGATAGAAAAAAGACAAGAGTGACAGCACACAGGTGAAGGGGAAATAAAAAGGATCAAGATGTGATTTATTTATGTGTTAATTCCACAAGACAAATATATATTGTCAATTCATTATTATGGCAAAAATATATTAACAAAACTTTTTAGAGATAAAACATGGAAGAATGATGAGATAAATGTATTTTAAGAGACTCTTGAGGGGGAATAAAGGCAATATGATTTTTAATATAATTTTTTTAATGTTTAGAAGTTCACCAACTTTTCACTCATACTTTGTACTACAGTTTATATCTAGGAGTCTCCCAAAACCTCAGGCCTTTAGAGGGAGGCTTTTAGGAGGCTCACTGGGTCCTGAGGGCTGACAGCTGACTTGCTGCTAGGAGCTGGGTTGGATAGGAAGAGGAAAGTGTTGGGAATGTCCTTCAAGAGCTTATTACTCCCCTGCTTCAGTCTTCTCTCGTTTCCATCTACCTTGCTGAACTCTTGTTCTGATACGGTGCTCTTCTATCCATCCTGCCTCAGAGCCAGCAGGCTACAGATAGAAACGTGAGCCTTTCTTCCCTGGAGTAACTTCTCCCAGGGAGAAGAAAGTGACTAAAGAAACTTGTTAGATGACAAGTAATATAAAAGGGATTCCTAGTCAAATTCAATTGGTAGCCAAAAAAAAAAAAAAGCAAAAAAATGAAACATGATTTCTAATTTCCAAGTATTTTGACCCATGTTTTAGTTTCAGAAACCAGTGTCATAGTGTCTTTGAAACTACCTCTATTTTTATATGGCAATGGTGGCAAACGTATGGTGTGCATTTTTTGTTTGTTTTTCTTTTAAGGCAAAAATGTTAAGGTATGGATTGCTTTTTCTAAACTACAGACTTCATCTTCTTGTTAAATGGCAGTGTTGGGACTTTGAGACGAGTGAGTGGGTTTGGAGCTGCAGTCCTGGTGAGGTGCCTGGCCACCGGGGAAAATGGGACCACGGAGAGTCTGGAGTTGCTCAAAGGCATAGAGCTGAGATAATACATTTCTTACACAGACCTGGGTGGGCTGCCTCTAATTCCTTAGCAAATCTCAAGAGCTGAGTTCCTTTTCTTCCTCTTCATAGTCAGCTTTCCATGAAATACATTTTATACAAAAAAAATCATGAAAAATTTCATACTTTGGTAAAATATGAAAGCTAAAAACGAGAACATGCTGATTTCTAACTAGATGTATACAATCTACATATATTTTATTTTCATGCCATCTAAAACATTCTAAATTGTTGTATTATGAAAGAATGGAAAGGACCGTGATCCTATCTCACACCTCAGTTGAAATTGAAATAATCTTTAAATTATAACTAGATGCCAACATTTAAAAACGTGTTTTCTATAGAATCAATGAATAACACTTTAGAAATCTGATGTTTATATTCTTTATTATTCCAGGAGGAGATACTTTATCTTGTTCATCATTCATTGTGACTTCTTTTGTTTATATGTTTAGGAAAGACATTTTGACATAAAGTTTAGAATACATTGAAAATCTTACATCATTTAGAGAACACCATCCTTCTGTTATATAGAACAGAAATGATAATGACAGAGAGCAAAATAATCAAGGGCAGCAGGGATTAGCAGCGTCAGAGCACCATCAAGACCCAGGCAGTTTCCATAATTTTGGTCTAAGATATCTACTTGGGAATAATTCGTGATTTCCACATTCCAAAAGTAAAAACAGAATAGGAATGACAAAAGAATATCCCAGGGGAAGGTCTGGGGATTTAGCTCAAGTTGTACCGCTCCTACCCTAGAAGCACAAGGACCTGAGTTCAATCCCCAGTACCACAAAAAGGGGGAAAAAAAAAAAGAATATCCCAGGGGAATGGGGATGTAGCTCAGAGGCACTGCACCTGCCTGAAATGATGGGTAGGTCATAAGTTTATTTCCCAGTACATTTAAAGAAAGAAAGGAGGAGGAAAAGGGAGGGAGGGATGGAGGGAGAAGTTATCCCTCCAGTTGGCTCAGGGCTTTTAACAAAGCTTCCTTGGGTGCTGCACACATTTTTTAGCCATATATTATTAAGCAATGTCTATCAGTGTAAATATTTGGACCATATATATATATATATATATATATATATATATATATTTTTTAACTTGAAATCATTTGATGATTTGACTTCTTCAAATTCCCGTGTTAAAACAGCACATATGGCTTATGGATTCAGTTGAACTTCACATCTTATTTAAATAATCTTTTTCCTAAAGAATACAAGTTGCATTTATGTTATCGTGTTCTCCCTGAATTAAAAGGAAATCACATTTCTCTTACAAAGCAGAAAGAGAACACATTGAAAGTCCCTGACACATCTTGTTAAACAATTACTTACTGGGTTTTTAATTACAAACTGAATTCAGTCCATTGCCATTGGGACAAAGGAAGAAGTTCATCCTTCAAAAACAACATATAACTTGATGAAAGAGAAACACCATTGCTTTATACAGCATAAAAGTATTTAAGATGTAGGGGAAGATATTTGAGATATAGTAACAACAGAAAGGAAGCAAACTGTAAAATAGATATTTCCACAAGACTTTTGTGAGCGTGCATATGCATTTAAATTTCTGGTTCAGGCTCTAAGCACCTTTGATCTAGACCAGCTTTTCCCCTCTCCCAGTGTACTGGTGGATTGATGCACTTGACAAATCACTGGAGTTTGTACGAAGGGAAGGGAAAGAATTAAGAAACCTCTATCAGCCAAATAAGTGGGTCAGGCAAGTCGAAAGAAAGGCAAAGCATGCAAGCATTCATTCTCATATGAATTGACCCCAGCTGGAAAGGGCTGCTCCCTTTTCTGCTACTTTTTTTTTTTTTTTTTTTTTTTTTTTTTTTTTTTTTTTTTTTTTTTTTTTTTTTTTTTTTTTTGCTTTTTGAGACAGGGTTTCACGTTGTAGTTCAGGCTGGCCCTGAGCTCACTATGGTGCCCAGGCAAGCCGCCGTGAACTCAGCAATCCTCCTGTCTCCACCTCCCGAGTGCTGGGATTACAGGCGTGAGCACCACGCCCGGCATTTTCTGCTACATATTTGTCCTGAGTCACCCTCGGTGATCTCGACCATTGATCAGAAAGACATCAGAAGCAGCTATATTTCTATGATGGTAAAAAAGGTGTAGTACATAGTATGATGAATATTGGTTGGTAAATGAACTCATTTGCGTTTACTGGATTTTATAACTCAAATAATCTCAAACATCATCTAATATGATTTCCTGTTTGTTCTGGAGGAAAGACGGGTCCAGGCGGACACCATGACATACATTTGGGATCACATCTGTTCCCCTGTGGGACTGTAGAGCCCTGAATGCTCTTCATTGTCTGTGTTTTACATGGAAATTCATATAAGTCAAATAATGTCAAAAAAATGTGTACATTACAACACCTGTATTGTCCACACCTTCAGATGACAAATCAAGAAAACCACTACTCGATTTTAAGAAAGCATTTTCTGATGTTTAGCTTCAGGCTTAAAAAAATCTCCACTCTCAGATCTGGATTTTTTTCCACCTCTTTGATAAGGTGAGCTCACAGTACAACTGGAAAAAACAGCATTGCATTCTCTTTTTTTGTTTTCTTAAAGGTGATTTGTGGGCCTATTTCTTTTCTTCCTTCTTTCTCTGCTTCCTTCCTATTCCCTTGTTACTTTTCTTCCTTCTTTCGTTCAGAAGCTTGATATGAAGAAACAGTTGAATAGTGATTGCTTTGCCTGTGGGGTTTTTTCATCGCGCGTCAGGTCAGCTGGCCCTTCCTTCAGTCACCGGATCCAACAGCTGACAGAGGCCCTAAGGGAACAGAGCATAGGGGGCGGCAAGGGGAGGGAGCGTGGGGGTAAGCGAAGCGCAGCTTTGAATCCAGATAAATCTGGGTAGAAATTTGAAAGTTTTACTTACTAATTCTGCACCTATTGCTCTAAGTTTCTCAGTGCATGCCTGAATTTCCTTATGGAGAAAGTAACAGGATGGATACCTACATTCTTTAGAAATTAAAATTAAAAGAAATACAATGAGCTGTATAGAGAGCTAAGCAGTGAACACAAAGGATAATAAATCCTAGAGAAATGGTAGCTTAATACCTGTATTTACTTTTTTCTTCAACTTATTTGTCTGTACTTGCATGTTGCCATCAAACATTTAAATGTTTATTACTTTATATAGAATTATTACAAACATGATAAAACTAATGTCTAATTTTTACAGGTTTGGAAAACGGTGAATGTTTTAAGTCATTTGACACTATACTTCTCTCATATCGTTATGCTCTGTGCATCTGTGTACAGCTTGCTGTTAGCATTTTAATGGTGATCAGCTCGGTATTAGGAAAAGTCAATGTGATTTCCTTTCCTTCATGAATTGTGTTTAATGACTCCTCTGAGTTGAGGAAATAAGCCGGTATATTTCATAATTCACAGAAGGCTCTGAGAATGGTATTTCTCATTGTACTTTATATGGGATTTTTTTTTTGTATCTAGCAATATTTATGGGCCCCGCCTCACCTCAACAGTTGGTGTATGATCAGGGAATGAAAATCACTTCAACATTGGCCCACGTACAGCACAGAGTAATTAGAGAAGTAAATCTGTTCTCCACCATGTACTGTGGGTGTTCAAATGGAATTTCCCCCGCAATCACCCTACGTTGGAAGATCTTTCACACCACCACTCCTTTCCCACCCCCATCTGCTGACCCATTTGCCTACCTGTCTGTCGCTCTTGTTCTCTCTTCATTAACCAGCAAAATGTCGCTGAGCAAAACAGGAAAATCAAAACAGTATTCCTAAATATTAAATGTACTTTAAAAATGAAATTTTAAGTTTAATAATAAAATCACTTAAGCCAATTCCTTGTTCATACAAAATTTCTAAGTTTATGAACAATTGTGCAGTGGCTTTAAACAGAGAAATAATCAACACAAAGTCATGTGATATCAGCAATCCAAAAAATGCTTTTGTGCTTAATCAGTGGACTTATACTGACTCAGTGTTCATTTAATGTATCCGTTTTGCTGGGCTTCTCTGTCCACATATATTTCTTTTACTGTATTTCTTATTGCCAATGATCTTTTACTTTTCCTAAATCTCAATCTCCATTGGATAGGAATTAAACTAGATAACATTAAATGAAGAGCAGAGGTCAGATCACCATTACTTTCATTTAAATGTAATTGCCCTTTCAAATATGACACCTAACTAAAAGTTAGTAGTGCCAATGGAATATTTTTTTCTCTGTCTTTCGTAAATGTTCAGCTCTAAAAACTTCCCAATTTTTCCTACACTCCAAACGAGAGAGATAAAAATAAACTGTCTCTAATTTTATTGTATTGTGTTAGATATATCATATAAATGTAATATACCAAGTAATCAATAATTTTATTTCCAGAATTTATTGTTGATTAATACCAGAATAAAGACTAGGTTTTTAAACTTCTCTTCCTATTTTACTTTTACCTTTAGCTTTGTTTTTCTTCCGTTACTTGGAAACTCCTTAAATATTCCTTCTTTAGGAAACACCGGGCAGGGAGAGAACCTGAATTCTTTGTTTTACACAAGAAGTTTTACACTATAGAAATTAAGGGGCTCGTATGAAATCACACATGGTATTAATCACTGATCATCTCCATAGCCCCCCTCAATCTTCTCATTGAGCATTAACTCTAACTCCATCAGTATGGGTTTCCATTGTCTTATAAACTGTACCTCCCCTAAGTGGCTTACACATCCTCTCATTCTTGGATTAGTCGGCTTCCCTTTACTCTTACAAACACCTGACATGATACACTTATAAAAATAAAAAGGTTATTTTGGCTTACAATTTCAGTTCTTGAACATTCTCTCCCTTGTCTTTGGCCGATGATGCAGAGATACATCATGGGAATAGAAGTTAAGGTGCTAACCTCATGGCCAATGAAGCACAGTGCAAGGAAAAGAGGATGGAGCCCATACCCACCTTGGAAGGCATCACGTCGATGATCTCAGAGCCTCCTGCTAGGATCTGAAGGTTCCAGAAGGCCCCAACAATGTCACTCTCTAGGCTGGGTTTTGCAGAACACCTACTACAACATTATTTTTTTCTACCTTGGTGATCTTTACTTTATTTTTAATTATCTTTAAAAATGATGGAACAAATGCTCCCATTGAGTATTTGATAGAGGATAAATAATCTTAGGAAAAAACTCTGGCAATGATAAATAGAAAATTTTATACTTGTCATTAAAATGTTGAGGATGCAAGGTGGATAATTAAAATGATAACATTTACTGTGGGTAAAAAGATGTGATTGCAGAAAAAATGTAATCAGAAACAGAAGTGTCTATCACCAGTAAGTGAAAAATCTGTGAAACGTTGACTTCCAGCCTTCAAATGAAACTAGGAATAAAACTGTGAGTGTGTCCACTACGTGTGTGTGTGTGTGTGTGTGTGTGTGTGTGTGTGTGTATATATATATATATATATATATATATGTTTTTGTGTGTGGATGTGTATTGTGGATGTGTATGTATTTGAATGTGTAGATCACACACCAGAAAAAAAAAATCTCAGAAAAATCTAAAGAAAATGAAATACCATGCTAGTTTACCATTTTACTAATTGACCTGTGAGGTATGTGTGTCTCTGTGTGTGTGTGTGCATGTGTGTCTGTGTGATGTTGAGATTAAACCTAGAACCTTCTGCATGTTACTTAGCATTCTAACACATACCTGTAGCCTTTAAATTGTTTTTGAGCCAGGGTCTTCATAAATTGTTCAGACTGGCCTGGAATTTACTTTTCTCCTGCATCAGATTCCCAGATTGTTGTGATTATAGGCAAGTGTCACCACACATGATTTAGAAATTATTTTTAAAGGACAAAAAGTACAAGCAAATTTCAGAAAGTGATCATAAAGGATTATGGAAATTTTAGATGTGCATATAATCTTTATTTATTTTTTAGTTTCATGTGACTTGGCACCAAGAGAGAATGAAGATCAGCATACATTAGAAAAGTACAGTGTACAAAATACCCTATATTTGGGAAGTATATACTTAAGAGCAATGCCACAGAAATGACCCTAATACTGTAAAAACAGTACTCCTTAAATGACAAGTAACCTTCCACGGCAGGTGTTTGGACTACGCCTTGTGGGTCACTTGAAGATAGATATATTGACAAATTCAAATGACTCTTCTAGGTAATAAATACTTTAAAGTGAAGATGACAATTATTAAGTACTCATATACTTGTCATAACTCTGAGTTAACTTCCTAATACCTATAATTTAGAGATTATGAGACACATCTCAATGGAATTAAATGATTTCAATCATTTGGGAGTGTCACTTATTTAAAACAAGTTGTTTTCTCTTACCCTCATACTTATATACTTGGCTTATGATCTGTTAAAATAATGTGTATACTCTAAATTGTAGCCTGTCACACAAATGTTTCCATTATTTATGAGATGACATTTGCCTTGTTCTTCAAATGGCAGCACTTCAAATTGTCCCCGGCTTTCCAGCAGAGGGTTGCTATGAGAGCCTAGAAGCATCTTATTTTCAAAAATTAACTAAAATTAGACAAACCAGTGATTTATTTTCTGTTCCACAACTTCAACACAGTTAGAGAAGCATGTAAATCTATTCCTAATGAAGAAAGGAATGATTTTAATAAAAAATAAAGGTTGAAGATAGAATTATATGTATTTAATAACATATATTAAGTTATAAAAATGAACTGTTTTAAAATCATTCTCCAGAGACTGTAAACCCCTTGAGGACAATAGGCTTATGTTATCTGCTTTTAATGCCCATTATTAAAGCATTAGAGGCATTCAATAAGTAGAGAAAGTAGAAAGAAGACTGAGATCAAAAGGGTGAAAAATTAATTTGCGATGGTTTCTGAAGTAAAAGATTAATTTATCATTTTATTTAAAAAATCTCGAGACATACTCATACGTGAAATAAATATCTGTATCTGTAAATAAATATCTATAAATAAATATGTATCTGTAAATATCATATCATCTCTGGTATGAGAAACTTAAGATATAAATGGGCTCTAGAATACATGGTAGATATTATGAGATAGAAAATATTAAAAAGGAAATGGAGTGTAGGGGTAAGTAACAAGGGAAAGAAAAAATATTATGTTAATAAAAAAGAGAAACAAAGCTTATGTATTCAGGGGGCAGGGAGTTGTAGGGTGGGTGGAGGAATGGGAAAAATTAGAATTAAATTGCATCATATGCTGGTACAAATTCTCCATATTGTGTGTGGTCATGATGTGCACATATAATGTACCAATAAAGGTTCAATTTTTTAAAAAAAAATCTGTTCTATTTAGTTTAGAGAACACATTTATACAAAAATAAAACTCTGATATGAATTTGTATCTGATGTTTTTATGAATGAACTCTTTAAAAGTGGGTTACTCTTTAAGTTTTGGAGGAAAGAAAAAAATGCATTGTTTCAAATGCAGATGTATTTCCTATACGTCACCTTTAAAAAGAAAAAAATCAGATTCCACTTTTCTGAGACATTAAAATTTTTTCTCAACCAATATGGTCAAATTATGCTGTTATATTAGAAATGCAGTCAAAAAAGGGGTGCTCAGTTTCTCTTATCTTTTCCAGACAGACTGTAATTAGAATTAGCCAGGGTTTTACTTAATTTTGCAGCAGTACCTATGTACAGCCTTCATATCCTTACTATAATTAACATTGTATCACTCCCATTAGTGTTTTTAAGCACTTAAATTGTGCCATAATGGTCACAGCTAAACTTGCCATTAAAGGGCAATTGCTATTTATTATGGTCATAAAACAGACACTTTACCACAGGAAAAAATATATAGTAGGTTTCCATTTAGAAAGCTGGAGCAGACACTGCCATTAGTTATGGCACCCTTAGGCTGAAAGGCTGTCTCTGATTGATCCTATTCTCATTTTATTTGGTAGAGAGAAGGGAAATCTAAAAACAAATCATTCAAATCATTACTTTAAAAGAAAAAAAAAAGCAAAGTCTTGATTAGATGAGTTTCTTTATGAAATCATAAAATGTTGCTGTTAAAACAGTTCTACAAAATGACTGGGTCCAGTCCTCTTATTTTACAGATGAGACATGACAAAGGTGGATTTCAGGTGTCAACCTCAAGGTTATAGAAGGCCGTCAGAAGTCAGATAGTATGGCGTGCAGTTCTTACATACACTTTCCAAGCCCACACTAAAGAAATTTATCCCTGGGTTTCTTTTGTCCTCAGCCCATGATTGACACCCCTTTGATTAATTTTAGTTAATTGACTAGTGAGGTGTATTGCATTTTATTTGCAAGAGATTTCAGAGTTAACCGTATTATATACATAATGAACAGGGTAAATTTTTTAAATTGAATTCTTTATTGGTACAGTTTATATACATGTCACAATCACATATAACATTGGGAAATCTGTACCAGTATATGACACAAGTTAATTCTCATTTTTATCCATATCCCGACCCACCCACACCTCCCCACCCCCTATATACATGCTCTTTTATTTTCTTTCCAGATCATATTTATTCCTTCCCCTCATTACATTCCCACACCAAATTTCCTATGGAAATTTCCCATTCTATGAACAGGGTAATTTTTACATGTCTATTGTTGATCATATTGTTTTAACTTATTTTCTTTTTAAAGATCTCTTTAATGGAATTCAGAGAATTATCCTCAGCATTATTGGCCCTTGTCCTAAAAGAAGAAGAGCAAACACTACAAAAGTTTAGTTTTTCTACAAGTCACATTATGCATTGATTTTGTTTTTTCTTAATCTATAGGTTAATTTTCCCAACTCGTGATGGTGGAAGATTTATTTTATTCAGTTGAATTGTTGAAAACCAACACAAACCATTTATAGGAGTAAACAATTATTACTGAAATGAGAACAATTTAGTGGTCTTGCATGATTAATGTCCTACATAAATTCTTTATGGCACTCAACTGAAAGATGATGTTATGAATGTATAATGAGAAGTTAACAGAATGTGTCACCTTTTGATTAGTTTCTGAGGAGAGGCAGGCCTTACAATCAGTGATTTCTCAATGGTCAGGGGCCTATAAAACTACCATATTTTCTCTTTGTAAATTAAGATTTAGAAGCCATGATGATGTATGCCCTTAGACCAGCTGGGGAAAAATGCCTAGAAGAGGAATTGCCTTAAATATCTTTTTTCCTAATACATTTCAGCTACATGTTTATATGCAGTTGTATTTTTCTGCATGTCATTGTTAGCTTGGAAAGTTTAATGACAACATTTATAAATTTCTTTTTCGTGCTCACTTATCTATGGGAGAAAGGCAAATTGAAAAAAAAAAGTGCTGTATTGCATTTCATCCTGACAAATGCCAGGCTAATTATGCAGTAAGATAATATGGTTTAAATAATTATAACTTTCTATTTTATTAAATAGGGCCCCAAAATGATATCTAGACTATGAAAGGAAAGTACAATAAAAATATAAAATGTGCGAAACATCCTTTAGAACATCTCACTCACCTTTTACCGTAGATGGGGAAGTTGAAATTTCAACTTCCCCATCTACAGTATAAGTATAGGAAGTCTTTCAAGAGTGTATGTTCTATTAGTGACAGTCCTAGGACTAATATCTGAGTGTGTTTAATTCCATTTTATCTTGCAGAGTTCCTAATTTATTATTTTTTAACTGCTGCTCCTCATTGACCCAAACCAGGCTTTCTTCATATTATTTTGACTGATTTGCTCATTAAATCAATACATGCTTTGTACATGTTTAATATATGCCAGACAATACAGTTCTGGGCTTTGGGAGAAAAGAAATGAATAAATGAAATCTACTATGAATAAATGAATAAATGAAATCTTGGCATTACTGTTGGAGACATTCTGTGGAAGATTTTATTTTTTAAAAGTGCAAAAAGAAAATAAACATGATGCCATAACAAAGAACAACCATAAAATTATCAGAAAGAAGGGATGGTATTCATTAGAGTGATGAATAAAAGATTTTTTGGAAGCAAGAGGCAAAGACAAGTAATAAGGATGCAATGCAGTTGTCCGGTGGAAGAGAACTTTAGGAGGGAAAGAATGGCTCATCTGCCAGTCTTAGGGTCACGAGTGTGCCCGGTGGATATGGGGAGGACTCTGTCTAGCCAGCAGGAAGGAGAAGAGAAAGCTAGAAATGAAATGGAGATATTGGATATGTGATCTTAATATCTCAAAGCTCACCATGATTTTAATGTTCATTTTCAAGGTGTTGGGAATCTGTTCATTCCTCCTTTATGCATTCAGCAAATATTTAGTGGCTTGCTACAAAGTGCTCAGTGCTGTCCACCCTGTTGGAAATATGCTAGCAAACTGAGAACATCAGCTATTCTTCTGGAGTATGTGTGAGAGTTTGGAGCAGATTAGTTAACTACCATGATCTATTTGTTTTTATTTTACTAATACACGTTTCAGTTTGCATTCATCTTGTTTAGCGTGTCCATGTACTTGGTACAGTTGGATTCTTTTAAAATCTTCCTCGTTCACCCACCTCCCTCCCTCCTACTCTATATCTCCACTTCCCATTTTCATCTTTCTTCTTGTCAGCTGTGGTATATGGCACAGAATATTTATATCAATTGAAGTTATTATTTTCCTCTATATAACACATCTAATTTTACATATTTCCACTTCTTTCCTTCCCCCTTTTCCTCTGATACTCTGACTCCTGACCCCTTCCCACTTGCAAGGGATCTATCCATTTGTTTCTAACCATCCTTTAGCACATTCTCTATGCATCGGCTCACTCAAATGAGAAATACCATATGGTATGTATTCTTATGTGTCTTCTTTATTTCACTCAAAATTATATATTCCATATGTGTCCATTTTCCTAAAAATGTCTCAAAACGTTCTTTTTCTTTTTTATAGCCACATAGTATTCCACTATGTACTGGTAACACTTTTTTTTTTTTTTGCCATCCATCTGTTGATGAGTAAAATAGTTACATCTGGGATTTAGCTACTTTGAGTTGTTATGTTATAAACATTGGTACGCATGTATCATTGTAATATGATGTACTTAAATCTTTTTAAAGGCACCTAGTGGGAGAATAAAAGGGCAAAATAGATTTTCTAATGATAGTTTTGTGAGAAAACTCCATACTCATACACATAATGGTTGTATTTGTTTGCATTCCCTCCAACAATGAAGAAAAGTTCCCTTTTCATAACAGGATTGTCAGCATTGGTCAAACTTTGAGCCCTTGAACATTGCCATGTTTGTGGTGTAGGACATAATCACAGTATGGTTTTAATTTGCATTTCTCTAAAGGTTAGAGTTATTCAATATTTTTTAAACCTTTGTTAGCTATTTGTTCTTCTTCTGAGAAGTAGCTCTTCATTTCATGTACACATTTTTTTCATATTAGATCTTCTATTTTAGATGGTCTAATTATTTTGGAATTACCTTGGAAATATTAGTGTGAGGAATAGATGCTAAAATGCTTTTTAAAATTGTATAGTTTTTCTCTTCACTTCATTGGTTCCTTTGTTGTGCAGAAGCTCTTTAATTTTATGCAATCCTGTGTGTGGAATTTTTGCTATTAATTCTTGTGTCATTAAGCTTCTTTTCTTAAAAAAAATCCTTTCACACCTAAAACTTTAACTATCTTGCCTACTTCATCTTCCAGTAGGTTTTATATTTCTATTTTAGTGTTTAGATCTTTGATCTACTTTCATTTTAGTTTAGAACATGGTAAGAGATAGTTTTCTTTGTAGAGAGTCCTTTCCTTGGTTAGTTCAGTTCTTAGATAGATACTTAATTTTTCTTGAAGCTCCATAAATGTTATTATTTCCATCATTTCTTTTCACTGAGTTCATTGTTGATGTACACAAATGCTATTGATTTTTGTGTATTAATTTTCTAACCTCTATATTGCTAATGTTTGTTATTACTTCTAAGTGTTTTTCTTTTTCCTGGAGTTCTTTGAATCATGCATATAGAATATCATTTTATCTGCAAATAATTATAACTTGAGTTCTTTCTTTTATACTTGCATCTCTTTCATTTACTTCTTACCAGATTGCAAAGAGAAAGATCAACTAAATGGAAAAGTCAAGGCAGAAATATCAAAATTTAACTACATCCTCGAACATAATGGACTTTGTAGCTATCTGCAGACAACAGCCATCTACTACAAAGAGTATACATCTTTAATGCAACAAGAAGTACTTTCTTCAAAGGAGATCATAAGTGTAAAATAATTAAAATTACCCTGTTTATTATCAGATGAGTGTTGAAGGAAAATAGAAATAAATCACATCTTCTTTATCCAGCCTCTGGCTGATAGGTATTTGGGTTGTTTCCAAGATTTAGCTATTAAAAACTAAGCTGCTATAAACATGGGATGCACATATGTCACTGTGGTAAGATGCTTTTAATTCTTTCATGAATACACCCATCAGGGTCAAATGGGATATCTAATTCTAGTTTGGTGAGAAATCACCACACTGATTTTCACAGTGGTTGCACTAATCTACATTTCCACCAGCAATGGAGAAATGTTCTTTTCTTCCCACATCCCCATCAGCATTTGCTGTTGGTCTATTTCTTTGTTTTTAAATTTGAATCTCTATTGGTATATTGTATATATGCACATTATGATCACTCACGATATTGAGAATTTGTATCAGCCTATTACATAATTTAATTCTGATTTTCCCCATTCCTAACCCACCCTACCACCCCTATATACATAAACTTTATACCCCTTTTTTATTACCATCATCTTTTTCTTTCCTTTGTTACTTACCCCTACACACCATTTCCTTTTGAATATTTTCTATTTCACAATATCTACCATATATTCTAGAGCTTATTTACATCTTTAGTTTCTCATACAAGAGAAAAAATAGGAACTTTACAGATCTGTGACCTATTTATTTCACTTATGAGTATGTCTTAAAAGTACACCCATCTTGCCGGGCGTGGTGGCTCATGCCTGTAATCCCAGCACTCGGGAGGCAGAGACAGGCAGATTGCTGAGTTCGAGGCTTGCCTTGGCTACATAGGGAGCTCGGGGCCAGCCTGAACTACAAAGTGAGACCCTGTCACAAAAAAAAAAGTACACCCATTTGAATATAAATGATTCAAACTTATTTTTCTTTATGGCAGAGTAATACTCCATTTTATAGAAAAAACACATTTTTTTTTATCCAGTCTCCAGTTGATGGGCATTTATTGGTATATTATATATACATGTCCTGATCACACACAATATTGAGAATTTTTTCCAGTATATGACATAATTTAATTCTCATTTTTTCCCATTCCCTCACCCACCCTACAACCCCCCACCCTTATACATATAAGCTTTGTTTCTTTTTTTTTTTTTTTTTTTTTTTTTGAGACAGGGTCTCACTTTGTAGTTCAGGCTGGCTCTGAACTCACTATGTAGCCCAGGCAAGCCTCAAATCACAGCAATCCTCTGGCCTCTGCCTCTTGAGTGCTGGGATTACAGGTATGAACCACCATGGCTGGCATTTTTACCTTTTTTTTATTACCATTATATTTTATCTTCCCCTTGTTACCCCTACACCCCATTTCCCTTTTAATATTTTCTATTTCACAATATCTACCATATAGAGCTCATTTACATCTTAGTTCCTCATACCAGAGGAAAGATATTTACAGATATGTGACCTATTTGTTTCACTTATATGTTCTGAAAGTACATCCATTTGAATATAAATAACTCAAACTTATCATTAGTAAAATGTAATTTCAGTGCTGTTTTCATCTGCATCTCTTGAATGATCAGTGATGCTGAATGTTTTCTTCATGTTTCTTTGTTGTTTTTACTTCTTTGAAAATTGTTCATAGAAAATGCTCATTTTTGAATTTTCTCTTTACATTTGGTGGCATCTGATATTTTAAATTCTTTATATATACTGGATAGTAGTCCTTTGAAGAACAGTTGGTAGAATATTTTTCCCACATTGTAGGTTTTCTTTAAAATGGAGTTTTACTCAACCGTGAAGAATGATAAATTAGAGACATTTATAGATAATTGAATACACTTTGAGGCTATACTGTTAAGTGAAATAACTAGGACACAACTGTGTAAATACTGTATAATTTCTCTAGTGTGAGAACCTGAAGGTGAAAATGATGTACAAAATATATGATAGTGATTGTACAATAGAAAGAGAATGCTCAAAGAGAAAGGGCAATTGGTTAGGGACAGGGGAAAGCAAGGAAAGGAAAGAAAAAAATGGTAGAAAGGAAAAAACAGAAACAAAGTTTATGTGTATGTGGGTAGATAGAGCTAAAGAGAGAGCAGGGACATGGGAAAAATAATAATCAAGATATATCATGTACAAGTACAAATTCCCAATGAGAAATGTGATAATATATTTCTGGAATGCACCAATAAAGTCATTTTATTAAAAAAAAGAAATAAACCACAAAATAAATCACTGAAAATGTAAAAGCCCTTGGAAAAATAAGGCTAAACTCCTCAAAAACTAAAGGATCATGGAAGAAACCAAGAGAGTAAGTACATTTTCTGGACTTTAATGTCAATGCCTGTACATCACAGTCTCTGAAATGGTGCAAACAGTCCTCAAAGTAAAGTTCATAGCAATCAATGCTCACGTCAGGAAAACAGGGCAAGCTCAATAAATAATTACATGAGGGGCCGGAGGGTTAGCTCAGTGGTTCTGGCGCCTGCCTTGCAAGCGCAGGGTCCTGAGACCAATCCCTGGAAACCACATACAATGCTGGGCGTGGAGACTCACACCCACCAGCCATCAATACCACATACCCCAGTGCTGGGCGTGGTGGCTCACGCCTGTAATCCCAGCACTGGGGAGGCAGAGACAGGAGGATTGCTGAGTTCGAGGCTTGCCTGGGCTACATAGTGAGCTCACAGCCAGCCTGAACTACAAAGCGAGACCCTGTCTCAAAAAGAAAAATAATAATAATAATAATAATAATAATTACATGACAAGCCTTAAACTGCTTGAATTATCTTTAAGAAAACCATGGAAGTTCAGTATGAGAGTTGGGGAGAAGCCAAGGTTTCTGAGCATCACTTTTAAGGACAATTAAAACAACTGTAGCAAGGATGGTATTGCCTTAGAATATGTGCATAGTTTTGCAAGTGACAGAGTTTAGGTAATAAGCACTTTGAATATAGAAATACTGGAATATCTTAATTATTAAATGTGATCTCTTGGATAAACAGAGTGAAGGATAATTCCCAATGTCTTTTCTGAGCAACTGGAAGGACTACTCAGGAGTTGTTGGTCTGAGTATGCTGCAAAAGGAATGGACTATATAGAAAAGAGAAAGGATTCAGATTTAGAGATATTAGCTTTAAATTGCCTATTGGATATCGAATGGCAAAAAGCAAGCAGATGTTGGATTTACAAATTATGAATTATACAAAAAGAGGTTTGGCTGCAAAGAGAGACTTGTCATTAGCATATAGATGGCAGGTAAAGCCATGGGACCAGATGTGATCAGCAAGAGAAAGAGCAGAGAAAATGTAAGTGATCCGGAAACTGAGCCTTAGGGCACTCCAAGTTTTAAAGATTAGGAAAATGGGAAGAAACAGCTGGAAAGATTGAGGTGCTTCATTTTACTAGAGACAAAACCAGAAAAAAACCTCATACCAAGAAGTTAAGTGAGAAACATATTTCACACAAAGATTAACAATCACATTCCCATTAGGCAAAATAAAAAGAGGATGGAGAATTAACTATTGGACATACAATCTGACCTTCTCAAGAACAGTTTGTAGCATGATGATGATAAAAATAAGCACCTGATTTGAATGAGTTCTGGGGAAAAGGAGAAAAAGGAATTATTGACAGGTCTTTTAAAGCAAAGCGTGTCACTGCTTTCCATGAATTAATTCTATGTTGGGTTCAAGTAATTAGCTCCCCTGCTTATACTTGTGGCTAAGTGAGAGACAGGCATGCTTTGCATGAAATTATTCTTTCCTAAACATCTTTTTATGAAAGAATGCTTAAAAGCAGGGAAAAAATATGTGCTCCATGTTGACCAACATATATAATATATAAATGAATGAAAATGTGATTTTTGTGTGTGTGGTTCCAAAATATGAACACATTAAAATAGAAATGAGTACTCAATGAGATGTTCCAAATTAGTACGTATAGCTAGGCTTATTTACTTTAGATGACTAAAATTCTGCAAGTTCCCTTTTGTATTAATGGAAAGACAAAACTTGATCATGAGAACTCAGGTTGCCACTAGTATAATCAGAACATTAACTCTGTTCTGTCAAATCCAAAATGTTTCCTCTGGTCATCTTTTATTCTCCCTTGTGAGCATCTTAGCATGTAGTGGAACATAATATCCTGGTGGTTGGATACCTGGAAGCTTCTTGTCCCCATAATATTGACAGAATGGATGATATAGCTGACCTATGATCCTTGCTCTGGCTCACTTTAGCCCATTGTCTCTTAATCCTAGTTCATTGTGTTCTATGTCTTTTCAGTGAATCTGTACCTTTTTCGTACAAGAAAATGTACATCCTAAAATTGTATGCTACAGTCAGACCAAGGGTAAACTGGAAACACCATTCTAGGACCATCATTTTGTTTATCTTTTCACTAAATGTAAACTTTATAATACAAGGGCTGGAAATTTAGCTCAGTGGTTCCAGTGCCTGCCTAGCAAGGTCCCTGGTTCATCCCAGTAACCACATACAACAGTACAGGGCATGGTGACTCATGCTGACCAGCAATCAGTACAACATACCACAGTGCCAGGCTTGATGACTCAAGCCTGCAATTCCAGCACTCAGGAGGCAGAGGCAGGAGGATTGCTTAGTTCGATGTTTTCTTGGCTACATAGTGAGCTCAGGGCCAGCCTGAACTATAGAGTGAGATCCTGTCTCAAAAAAAAAAAATAAATTATAAGACAAGAATATGAGCAAAAAGTGTTAATGCCGGGCATGATGGCTCATGCCTGTCATCCCAGCACTCGGGAGGCAGAGACAGGAGGAGTGCTGAGTTCCAGGCTTGCCTGGGCTACATAGTGAGCTCAGGGCCAGCCTGAACTACATAGTGAGACCCTGTCTCAAAAAAAAAAAAAAAGTGTTAAAGTACTCTCATTTATGTGGCAACTCATCAGACCATTGAAAGACAAGTGTGACCTTAAGAACAGTTTAATTTTAATGAAAACCTTAAATTGGAAAGTTTGTTCAGGTGAGAGTTAAAACATGTTGTAAAAGAACCTGGCGATAAAGCTAGCTTCTACCCTAAGATAATTATGCATAAAAACAACATAGAATCCTGAAGCTGTGTGGGGAGGAGAGACCTAAGTTTCAATGCACTTCCTTTCCCTGAGAAGGGCAAGGAATCTGGGTGGGAGAACAGAGAGGGAATGAAGGTTCCTGCCGCAGGAGACAGGAGCAGTTATTGGAGTCAGAATCTCTGGCACAAAGGCTGGTGGTAAAGTCATAGATGGAATATAATCCAGAAGGAGTTACATTTTAAACAGCAGTAACAACTGTGAATAGAAAAGCAATGAAGACCCTTTTTTTGCCTGCTCTACTTGGATACTTGAGGGGTTCTGTATATAGAGCAACATCAAATTCAGATGGTTTTAGAGCAGGAAGAGTCCTACAAATGTTTCTAAAATGACTGCATAGGCTTTATAACCCTTTCATTAAGAAACAACATAAACATATAGCAAAGTTCACATGTTTACTGCTTAAAATAAGTAAAGTGTTCACTGATTAATATCATACAGAGTAAAATAGAAGCTCTTTTTACATGTTTATATGCTACACACAGATCAGCAGCCCAGTGTCTGGGGGCACCGAAGGCTTTCACTGGTCACGTGTCACTTTGGTATCATCTTTTACCTCAGAACACCACTCCTGCATGTGCACCTCACTTCGACCACACGGTCACTACTTGGGCAAAGCACCACTGGCCTACATGGCACCTTGCATGGCATCACTGGCAACCACGGTGAGAAAGGACCCCTCACACAGCA
>PVIC010022475.1:0-27645 GCA_004025085.1 Thryonomys swinderianus | reverse complement strand
GGGAGGACAGGCGAGGGAGGACGGGCGGAGGGAGGACGGGCGAGGGAGGACGGGCGAGGGAGGGCGGGCGGAGGGAGGACGGACGGAGGGAGGATGGACGGAAGTCCTGCCGTGAAAGCCGTGGGTCTCGGGCCCCAGAGTCACGGGGTCAGGTGCACAAAATCTGAACTCAGTGCGGGCAGGGACCTTGCCACATGCCAGACTCAGCAGATGCCGAAACATCGGTTTGCGAGCGAGTCTGTGACCTCACAGTGCCAGCTGAGGCTCCTGTCTCCACCCCGGCATTCCATCCTCATGAGTACACTCCTCACCTTGTGCCAGGCGGGGGCTCGGTGTGCAGACCCTGGGGCATCTGCAAATACTGGACCATGTGCCTGCGCATGCAGGGGCACAGGCCCGGGCGCGCGAGCTCAGGGCACTCTGGCATGCTGAACTGCCCCCAGCACCCGAGCACCTTCCGCCTCCAGCACCGGGTGCTGGCCTGAGCCCTGCCAGTGGCCTCAGCGGGACACGACCCCTCCCCCTGACCACAGCTGCCCGCCGTCTGGGTGGCAACGGGACCACAGGTCTCCCTCCTGTCTGCAGTTTGGCACCTGAAACCTCAGCTCAGACCCGAGGAGGGGGCAGGGCGTGGGCAGGTGTCCGCGGGGGTAGCCGTGGGCTGGCAGCAGCCTCGAGCCGCGGCCTCCCTGCCAAGCAGGGGTCCAGGGTGAGAGGAGCAGCAGCACCGTTGACGCCCGCCTGCCGGCGCAGGGCTGGGGGTCCGCACCTGTGAGCAGCCCCTGCTGCTTGTGCGGCGCGCACCTGCGTCTGGCCGGCTGGACGCGGGCCTGGGCTCCGGCCCACGCGAGCCGCACGGCCGCGGTGCTCTACCTGGAAGCCGCCCTGCAGACATCCTGACAGCTCGTGGGCGGCCCACAGCCTGGCCCCTTCCTGCCGCCTCTGGAGGGGAGCTGCTCGGGGTGCCCCGGGGACCTCTGCTTCGTGATTTCGTCCCCTGGCAGCGTGGGCGCGGAGGGCTCCGTGAGCCTCCGCGCCGGGCTGGGGAAGAGCTGCGCTCCCCGGACGACTCGGTGCCGAGGCGGAGCGGCTGTGCGGCTCGGGCCGGGGCAGACGGCGAGCCCGCTGCAGCCCGCTGCCCGTCCCCGGAGCACGGGTCCACGGGCACTGTCCTCCAGCGGGCACTGCGCCTGCTCCGTCCTCCTGGCGGACGAAGCCACGCATGGCAATGCTGTGTATGACCAGGAGATGGGGGAGGGGAAGGGACGTGCGCCGCGGCTGCGCGAGCTCCACCGCCGATGGCGTCGGGGCGGCCGCTGCAGGTCCCCGCTCACCGTGCTGCCGCAGCCTCCCTCCCCTTTAGCGCAAGGTAACTTTGCGAAGTGTTGGTGAAGTTTTTTCCTTGTAAAAACTAAAGCACGATCCACAAGACAGCAGTCCGCCTTGACCAGTACGGCTTCTTCTCCCCTCCTCGCTGGTCTCCTCTGCTCCAGATTCCGGCACTGCTGAATGGTTCATGTGTGTTTTCCCACATGCTATCCTTTTGACATACATGCCTCACGCGGTATCCAGAGAAGCCGTTTGTGTATGTGTGTGTGTTGTAAATAAGTGAGCTGCTGCTGTGAGCTGTATTTGCACTTGCTTTTGAAAACGCTGATCAGGGCCGGGCGTGGTGGCTCACGCCTGTCATCCCAGCACTCGGGAGGCAGAGACAGGAGGATTGCTGAGTTCCAGGCTTGCCTGGACTACAGAGTGAGCTCAGAGCCAGCCTGGACTACAAAGCGAGACCCTGTCTCAAAAAAAAAACAAAAACAAAAACAAAAACAAAAACAAAAACAAAAACAAAAAAAAAACCAAAACGCTGATCAGGCTTAGAAACAATGCTGTCTTGTTCCACAGCGGCTGATTTCATCTGAACCCACAGCAGTATTGGTGCCAAAGGACGTTTCCCTTCCCCTCCCCCATCTCCCGATCATAGACAGCATTGCCATTAATGGCTTTGTGCGCATCTATTACATCTGTTACCACCCACAGCAAGCAGAGTCATTAAGCTACATGATTAGGTAAGATCACTTAGCATCCAAATAAATGCTGTCCGGTGTTTTCCAAAACCACTCTGGCCGCTTTCCTTGCATCGGGGGCCCAAGAGCACCTGAATCTTTCTGTGGTCCAGACCGACTTGGAACTACAGGTGGACAGGGAGACTGGACTCCAGCTGCGCAGAAGCAGACACCAGCAGGAGCCAGCTGTGGAGCCCTTCATCACTTTGGAGGCCTGTCGTGTCTCCGTGACAGCTGGGCACCTGGCAGGAATGAAGAGGAGCCGGTGGGTAAGCACCTAGCATTGCTGGGAGGGTGGGGTCCATGTTGGCAAACCCAAGATGGCGGTACCGGAAAGGGGCTGCGTCTCCAGAGATCCTGTCAGGTCTCAGGGCTCCACCTGCCTGTCCAGACTCACCCCTTTGCTTCCCAAGTTAAAAACAGAAGCTCAGGACACACAGCTTCTCCTCTTTTATTTCGTTACATTTAAAGAGGAACTGGGGTCACTCCCCTCAGTTACTGCCGTCTCTCTCTGTGTCATCTCATCCCTGCCGAGGCGCTGCACGCCTGTGTGGTGTGACGGGCACAGCTGACACTGCGGTCCCCGCGCCCGTGGCCTCAGGCCGAGCCCGGACCCTGTCCAGCAGCTCCTCCTCCAGCCTGCAGGGAAAACGCCACTTGAAACCTGTTTATAGAAGGCGCGATGTAAGGGGAGCGACCGAGCTGGCTCTGCTTCGCCTTTCTCTGGAACTCGGGTGCTCACTTCAAAGACTGCTCAGAGACAACTCTGGAAATCTGAGAGCCTAAACGTGGGTTTCCCAGCTCTCTGCAGCCACCCCGGGCTCCTGGCTGGCGACTCTCGGCCCTCGCCCACTCCCTGCCCAACGCGGCGGGGTCGACCTCGTGGGTGCCCCCCCAGATCTGTGTGGTTCGCAAGTGGCAGCAGAGCCCTGGGGGGGCTATGTCTGCGTGACAGAGAAGCGAATGTGAAGCCCACCGTCCCAGCCGAGAGGTCTTAAAAACTGACCCCGAGCATTCTCTGGTCTGCGGCCTGCTGCTAGGATCAGACTCAGGTCCGAGAAGATCTCAGCGCCCGGCTTTGAAGAGTGGGCTGAATAGCGGGGTGGGGCGCGGCTTTGCCTCCGGCCTGGCCCTCTGAGAAGCTGCCCGAGAGGACAGGGGAGGCCTCCCGCGAGGGCACAGGAGGCCCGGGGAGAGCGAGCTCGGAGGGGTGTCGCTGGTCTTCCGGGGGGCTCTTCTCGCGAGGCTCGAAGGACACCTGCGACACGGGATTGCTGCCCTGGTGGCTGAGGGTGGAGGGGGCTGGAGAACATTCAGAGCCACTCTCGGAAAGGCGGCCTCTGAGAGCAGGAGTGGAGGAAGGTTCTAAAATATTCCATTTATTTCAAGTGACTTCCCAATTCCAAAGTGAAAATAAAAACAGAGTGGGGTGCACGACTTGGGGAACCCTCGCAGGGGTGCACAGAGGAGACCCTGATAGCCCGGTTAGCCGGAGTTAAGCTGTTCACACGGGGCAGAGGCTCAGACCCCCACTTTCTCTGTGGTTTCGAGGTCTGGGTCACTTTGGAGGCGCAGTCCCTTTTGGCTGCACAGTGCCGTTTTCTCCTTTCCCAAGCTAGACACTTTTGCACAGTTATTCTAATGGTTTCGCAGAGTCCTCTGCACGCCGTGCACTCTGTGACGTGCACACGTGGACTGAGACGCTTACCTTCCCCGCCGCACTGTCCAGTGCCGAGCGTCTCGCCTGCGTCTCCCGCGTCCGTCCACACCCTCAGAGCCCGGGCCTGCCCAGTGCAGCCGGCCCGCCCCACGCTGCACGCGCCCTGGACGTGTTCCTGAAAGTGGTGTTCTTCTGGACTGGAGGGGATCTCTGCAGGATGGGAGCGCCGGGCCCCTGGTCCGAGCTCTCTCAAGCTCTCCGGGGCTCCAGTGCCGTGGACCGGGGTGCGGTCACGGCCGAGACTGAGGGCTGTCCACCTCTCTGGCCTTGCACTCTGGTCTGTGCAGGAAGACGGTGGGGCGACGGCCTCGGAGACGGCCTGGGGAGCCCACAGACGGCCGCATGCTCCGGCCTCGTGGAGAGGGCCACTCCGCCCGGTGCGAGGCTCCGAGGTGTCGCTGTAATCCCGTCAGTGCCGTCTGCGGCAGAAGGCTGGGCAGGTGCAGCGTGGGGTTGAGTCAGGCCTCAGGGCTGCTGGCCAGCTGAGGGGCCGTGGGCCGTTCTACCCGCTGCAGCCGAGCTGCTGCGGAGATCAGTTCGGAAGTGTCCAGACCATAGCAGACGGGGCAAGAGCCCCAGCTCATGGCTAATTCAGCTCTGCCCAGGTTTTCTGAGCGAGCATCCTAGGCCGGGAGCGAGAGGCCTGGGCGGCCGTGAGCCCCGGGCCTTGCGAGCTGGATGAGGCGGGCGGGGCTCGGAGAACGGTGCTCTCCGGGCTGACACTGCGCAGCCGTGTTTCCCGCACTCGTTCCCGGGCGGCTCTGCTTTTCCATCAGCCCCAGGTCGCCGTGCTGTCAGCCGGCGTTTTTAAAGAGTGATTTGTTGGTTGTTTACCCCAGGGTCAGCTTTCTTCCCTCGGGGTTCCGTCTGAGCAGTCCCCAGACAGAGCAACTGTCTGGCGTCTGCGGGTCAGGGGGTGGAGGTCCTGCCCGTGCTAAATTTGTGGCCTCTCACGGTGTCTTAGTCACTGGACCAACTCTGTGGAAAACGGAGCCTTCCGAGTTCGAGACGCCCTGTACCCAGTTGGTGCACGCCTAGGTCTACGCTAGCGTTAGACGGCACAGGAGACGCACATACCAGGGATATGACAGGTGAAGTGGTCATTCCACACACCCGGCGTTTGTCATGGTCTTAGCAGCGGTCAGAGTGGAGTAGCTCCCCGGAGACCACACAGCTGATTATCTTTGGGGGTCCTCACTGAAGTGGGAGAATGGTGAAGGCCCAGTGCGCAGCAGGGCTCAGGGGAGATTTTCAGGGGTGTCTCTTGGGGTGCCCCTCAAGGGAAGCTGGCACTGATGCCAATGAAGGCTCAATATTTCCTTTAAATTATATGGTTTTTAAACATTTTTCATACTGGGGATTGAACTCGGGACTTTGCACTTGCAAGACAGGCACCAGAGCCACTAGTTTTTAGAAGTAATTTTGTAAGAAATTTGCATTCAACTCTGTAATATACCAGAGCTTTTTATTCTAAATCTACATGTTGTAATCAGACCAGATGGTTGATGTTTAAATGTAAGATACAATGCTACAATTAAAAATGCATTGCTATTGTGCCGGGCGTGGTGGCTCACGCCTGTCATCCCAGCACTCGGGAGGCAGAGACAGGAGGATTGCTGAGTTCGCGGCGGCTTGCCTGGGCTCCATAGTGAGCTCAGGGCCAGCCTGAACGACAAAGTGAGACCCTGTCTCAAAAAAAAAAAAAAATGCATTGCTGCGAGTCCTCTCAGAGTCCTCCCTCTCCCTCCAAACACACTCTTCCCGCCGCGGTCAGCACTCCCACGGCTCGGGAGTCCTCTTTCGTGAGACCGGGCTGGCTGCTCACTGTCCCACAGCGACTCAGAACATTTCCCTTTGATGATCATTTCCGCTTTGGGAAGAGCCAGAAGTCACACGGTGCCTGGGATGGAGGGTGGGCGGGAGGGGAGCGCCCCGCGTTTGTGAGCTGCCTCTCCGGCCGGCAGCAGCGTTCACTGTGTTTCCGATCGCACCTTGACAGGACTCATAGGACAGAGGCTCCGGAGCCGCTGCGGAGAGCAGCCAGGACAGCGGGGGGTTCACAGCGAAGCGTGTTGGGGATTCACGGCCATGTGCCTCTCATCGTAATACCCTTTTAAAGAATTTAAACATTTCACTGTATGTTTTGCTGGTGGCTCACACACTAAATTCCTGAGTGAAGTCTATGTGCCGTGAAGTCTGAAAAAACTATAACAGTGATTTCAGAGCAGTACATTGAGTTCCATAACATCTGGTCTTTAAATGGGCTTTGAATTATACACTCAGAAAAGTGCACAAGCCATACAGTAATTGTACATTTGATGAATTTTTGGAATGGTCACACTTATGTTTGCAACTTCCAAGTCAAGAAATGGAGTTGGTACCAGCCCCTTCCAACTCCTTCCCTTCCTTCTCTGAAGGGTCTGCTATTATGATTGATGAGACCATGGATTTGTTTTATTTATTTTTGAAATTTATATGCACAGAACCCTACTGTGCATATTGTTACAGCTGGAATATTCCGTTCAACACTTACAGTCAAGGTTCACCCATGTTGCCACTTGTACTAGTAGATTTCTTTACAGTCATGTAGTAAGTACTCAGTATACTACTGTAAGATTTTTACCTGAGTTTGTTTATGTAAATATTAGTGTTGATAGATATCTTGGCTATTTCCAGTGTTGAGCTACCAGAAATAATGCTGTTTTGACCTTTTTACATGTCTTTTGATGCACATATCCAACTATTTTTGTTAGAAAATCTAACTAGGAGTTCATCTGCTGAGTTATATTGAGTGTAGATGTATCCAGCTCTAATAGATCCTGTGGACACTTTTTCAAAATGGTATAACAATGTATATCTACAAGAATATATTACAGTCCATCTGTTTTCAATACTCGTTACCACTTAAAATTATCAGCCTTTTTATTTTATCATTCTTCTAGGTAGATATTAGAATTTCACTCAGTTAGCAACTTTGAATAAGTTAGTATCTTCTGGTAAATAAAAGTTTTAATTTTAATATAGAATAATTTATTGGTCTTTTATGATTGATGCTTCTTGGGCGCTATTTAAGAAATCTTTGCTTACTGTTAGATAACATGTTATTTCTATTAATCTATTGTTCATGTTGAAATTTGGACTCCACCTGAAGTCACTGTTTATGTTGTTAACAGACGGTCCAAGTTTAGCACCTCAGCTCCATGAGTGTCCGCATTTGGAAAAGGCAGCCTTTCCTGGGTTTTGTGTGGGGGTACTTTTACAAATTAAAAAAGTAAATTTTTGCCGGGAATGGTGGGTCACGCCTGTCATCCCAGCACTCAGGTGGCAGAGGCAGGAGGATTGCTGAGTTCCAGGCTTGCCTGGGCTCCATAGCGAGCTCAGGGCCAGCCTGAACTACAAAGGGAGACCCTGTCTCAATAAAAAAAAAAGTAAATTTTTGAGGTGGAATCTTGGAAAGTTGCCCAGCCTGGCTGTGAACATGTCACCCCCTTGCCCCAGCTTCCAAGAGTGGTGGGCACTGTAGGCACGTGCCACCATGCCTACCTATGACACTGCCTGTCGTGATCAGTGCCCCTGTGAGCCGGGTCTGTCGGTGGGATTGTCTTTTCCATTTCACACTTGTCTCTGTGCAAACCTCCCATTGTGAATTACTGCAGCTTTATAGGAAGCCATTGTAGATAGAGGTTTAATTCTCCAGTTTGCAAGATTCTTTTCGTTATTTTGAACATTTGTCTTGTCACATGTTTTAAAAACATGTTTAATTTTTTAAAAAATAGAATACTAAATTTTTATTGGGATAAGATTGACTGTGTAGATTAATTTGCAGAGAACTGACCTTTTTTTTTTTTTTTTTTTGAGACAGGGTCTCTCTTTGTAGTCCAGGCTGGCTCTGAGCTCACTATGTAGCCCAGGCAAGCCTCGAACTCAGCAATCCTCCTGCCTCTGCCTCTGAGTGCTGGGATGACAGGTGTGAGCCACCACACCCCCGCACTGTGGTATGCGGTATTGATTGCTGGTGGGCGTGAGTCTCCACACCCAGCATTGTATGTGGTTACAGGGGGTCGAACTCAGGACCTTGAGCTTGTGAGGCAGGCACCGGAACCACTGAGCTAACCCTCCAGCCCAAACTGACCTTTTCATAATACTAATGTTCCAATTTATGACTGTGGCATGTACCCTAATTTAGCTGTTTATTTCTTTCTAAACTTTTATATAGAAGTGTGAAGATTATTAGTAGATCTTAAGTTTACTTCTATTTATTCAATGTTTCTGTTTTCAAATAATTTTTAAAAATTTTAATTTTATAATTATTGCTGGTATAAAGGAACACAAACATAGTCCTCTGAGAGGTACGGTCTGAAGTGACTGCGGATTGAACATTTCTAGGGTCTTCTATGGTGACCAGATTGCTGAGTCAGAGGGTGGCAGGGCATCCTGGGCACAGGGTCCTCTCTGCCCTGCTGTTAGCTGTGGAAGTGTCCTCAGTAAAGTGAGTTTTAGAAACAAATCCTGCCCGGAGAAGGTAACACCACTCAAGTTTCAGATAATGCTAGATTTTCTAGTATTAGTCCAGTGTTTAATGAAAATTGACATATACATGAGTAATGAAGAAGAGAGGGAGGGATATGAAAATTTGAGAATAAACCTGTAATATCAGAGATTATGAATAAGTGTGTAAACTATTTTAATCTTCTTTTTTTTTGAGGCAGGATCTCACCGTGTTACCCAGGCTGGCCTTGAATGGCAGTGATCCTTCTGTCTCAGCCTCCAGAATGTTAGGATTATGGGCTTGAGTCACCACATTGGGGTCCTTAAACTATTTTAATGGTAAATTGGGTACAGGCTAAAGATAAAAAAACTAGAAGATAAGTAAGCAGAGCACATCTAGCTCCAGTGTGGAGTAAAGGATAGGACACGCGGAACAAGTAATGTAATAAATGCGTGAAGATCTCTGAAAACACACAGTGTCATAGGAACCTCAGAAACAAAGAATATGAAGGGAAAGAAGAAATTCTGAAGAGATAAAGGCCAGAGAATTTCCCAGGCTAGCAAAACATGTCGAGTCACACACTGAGAAGTGCTGCGTCACCAGACTGATCATGGAAAACCCTCCTCTTCACCATGTTGGAGTCGAACCCTAGAAGACCGAGAGGAGGCGGCGCGAGGGCGGCCGGAGCGGCCTGAGCAGCCGTCGGTGTGCAGGGTCCTCAGAACACAGCCTCGAAACTCCCTGTGACCCAGCTCTTCCCCTTCCAGGTGCCTTCCCGAAGGAGCGAAAGACATGACCACGTGGCAGTGACCTGTGCACAGCCTGTCCGTGCAGCCAGCTCACACAGCTAAGCCCTGGGAGCAGATGCTTGGTAAGTAAATGCCGTTCACACGCAGCGGAGCAGTACTCGGCCACAGAAAGATAAGCCTGAGTCATTTGTAGAAAAATAAATGACTGCACCGCAATATGAAATGAAATAAAGCAGATGCGCAAGCCTAATTAGCACATAGTTTCTCTTACATGAAAAAACCAAATTATAAAATCAACATAAAATATAGATAAGAGGGAGACTGGGCATGGTGGCACAGGCCTAGAATCCCAGCCCTTGGGAGGCTGAGGCAGGAGGGTCACTGCAAGGTTAAGGTTAGCCTGGACTATATGGTGATTTCAAGGGCAGCCTGAACCATATAGTGAGATCCTGTCTCAAAAAAGCAAACGAAGAGGAAGTTGGGAGGTAGCTGTTTCTCAAATGGGAAGGGGAATAGCAGATGGAGGAGGGGCAGGGAGGGGCGGGGGTGAAGAGCAATGAAGATGTGTACATAACACATACTTTTGATTTGACTTGAATAGACACGTTACTTTTTCGGGGAGCTCTTTCTCCCTGTTGGGAACAGACTGGACTCCTCACCTCTTCAACAGCTGACTTGTTTATAGCTCTTAATTCGGAGCATACTGTCCTCACGGATACAAGGCTCTCTCTTGTTTAAACTTCTTTTCTGTTTTTCAACTTCTAGTCCTACTCTTACTCTCAAAATTCCAGGCTTCTTGTCTTCTCTCACCTGTATCCTGGAACTACTCTTTTCAGAATCTCTTGACAGCCAGGCTTGACTTTACATTTCAACCAGGAGAGGCATTCAGGAAGTCCATGGGGGGCAGAATAGATGCAGATGTAGTGAATTCTTCTCCGTCTGTGGCCTGCAGACACTCCCGCTCGGACAGGTGAGATCCCGCAGCATTTCCCTGCAGCAGCTGTGAGCGTGGTCACCGGAAACCTCCCGCCAGCTCAGTTTGACCCCCGCACCTCCATCCCATCTTTGATTTTTAAGCACCGATTTCTGTGTTTTACGTTCTTTCTTGCTAGAGATAATGTAGCACACCAGTGATTTCCTGATTGAATCTCCACTGATGAGCTATTTGAGTCAGAAGTGGATGCAAGAAATATCTTTACAAGCTTGCCATCAACCGGCTTTGGCCTCTGAGCCATGGACTCAGTTACAGGGAGAAAAAAAACCAAGCAGGAGGCCCTGAAACAGCCTCTTCCCGATTCAATGTTAATAATCGACAATGGTGAAATACAAACTGTTACCTATAAAAAGTCTCCCTTTGGAGACAAGGTTTGGAAACAACTATTGTGGTAAATTTTAACTGTGGAAACAACTATGGGGGCAAATGAGAAAATGCAATGGTTATGACAACCATAGAGAATACAGCTCCTTCGCCGAAGACAACCAGGGAACCAAGCAGTCAGCACCTAGGCCTGAGCTAGGGAATCTCGAAGTTAAGAGATCTTGTGGCAGCTGCAGGGTCAGTGCATGAAATGGTCTGCCCTGTGCTTTGATCCTCTGGATTCTAGAATGACGTTTCAGGTTGGATTCACGGCCTCGCTCTGCCCACAGTGAAAACTGGGCTTCATGAGTGAGGTTGTACATACCGAGCTGGGATCACCTGGGGAAGGCTGGAGGCCTCCGCATCACTCAGTGTTTACTAGAGAAGCGGATATAACACGAGATGCACAAATACATCAGAAGCTTGGCTTACAGTGGCCCCCACAGAGTTGGATGTGGAAGTCCGGAGGCCTGGACAGGAAGCTTCCGACTGGAGACCAAAGGGTTCAGGTCCGGAGCTCACCACAGAGTCTGTGTCGGGAGGCCGCAGGTCTGTGGTGGGGCTGAAAAGCCTGTGACAGAAGCCAGGAGATGACACCCAAAGCGAAGGTGAAGACTGGAGCTCCTCCAAAGAACAGAAACAGATTCTTTTATTATTATTTTTTATTTTTTTTGAGGCAGTGTCTTGCTTTGTAGTTCAGGCTGGCCCTGAGCTCACTATGTAGCCCAGGCAAGCCTCGAATGCAGCAATCCTCCTGCCTCTGCCTCCCAAATCAGAAACAGATTCTTTTTTTTTTTTGAGACAAGGTCTCGCTTTGTAGTTCATACTGGCCCTGATCTCACTTGTGGCCCGGGCAAGCCTTGAATGCAGTGATCCTCCTGCCTCTGCCTCCCGAGTCAGAAACAGATTCTTTATACCGTCCAGTGACAAGCTGCCTACGGAGGGTTTTCCACTAGCTGGGCTGCTCTTCCTCGAGCTGGTGCAACCAGTCACCTTCACAGCGCGCTACGGACCCCTTGTCCCCCTGAGCGGCTCCTCCCCTGTGTGAGGAGGCTGGTACCCTGCCTGGCCAGAAGAGTGCTTGTGTTTACAGCCCTGGAGGGCGCACAGGATCAGAACAGCCTCACTTGCCAGAGTCTGCCTGGGCTGTCTGACTCAGGCAGTTAGTGCTACGGCAAGAAACAGATCGAGGAGAATCCCCTGCAAGCAGCTTCTTGCCGGGTGCTGTGCCACGGGTACCAGGGATGCCCGATCCCTTGATCGGGATACAGCAGGAGGTGGAAGAATATATACAAAGAACAAGGAATAAAGAACAGAGAATGACAGTTTATTACTTGGGGGGCTGGGAATTGATCTGGGTTCCTCCTGGCTAAGACCACAAGCTCTAAATTGGTCAGTGTTTATGATTTCACAGTGTAGCAAGGGGGTCACGGCAGATGCAGGGAACAGCAGGACGGAGGCATTAGCGAGCTGGACTGTAAAAGGGAGGAACAGTGGTTTCTTGTGAGGGCAGGTCACGGGCAACAGGCCACCTGTGCTACCTTGCAGGTCATAGCTAACGAGCCACCTGCATTATCTTTAGCTTACATTTTATCTTGGAAAGTTGCTATAGTGTCATCTTGCTATCGGAGACATCCCGATGTCACGACCGCTGAGACCTTCCCCTGGGCACAGGGCTCGGTCTCCGAACACCAGCCGGAGGCCCCTGGAGCAAGTCACACCCAGCTCTTGGAATGACTAGTTTTGATCAATAACTGAATTCATAAGTCAAATCAGTAACGCGTAAAAGCTTTCCAGTGGGTTTTCAGGTTGGTCTCCTGCAGCCGCTTCGTGATACAATAGTAAGATTCCTGGAATTGTCATTTTGGGGGAACAGCAAAGATTCACTTGATCAGATTCACGTGTCTGGTCTGTTAACTCTCACGGCAGCTCTAGAAGGTAGGTAGATCTTGCAAAGAAAGATTACTTCCAATTTACTAACGTGTTATCTCCTTTGGCAACTGCTAGTCTAGATATGTCTGCATAACAAATCAACACAGACCCTGGCACCTCGTGTCAGCTATTCAATTTGGCAATTCTTTTCTTCAACTTCAGTAACATTTCTAGTTGGTGAACTTAGGCCACTTATATTTGCCATGTTTGGATTCTCATTTACTGTGTCATTATTATTGTTAATATTTTTTATTTTTTATTTTGCCTGGTTGCATCTTTCTGGTTTGCTTCTCCTGCCTCCCCCTGGGTTACTTGGACATAGTCTAGAATTCCACCCTGACTTGCCTGGAGCACGTCAGAGAGGGAATATATCTGTTTGTATACCTTTTCTGTGGCTGCTTTAGATAGGATCACATTTCTAAGAAGATGAGACCTATCTGGGAAATAGCCTTGAAAAGTAGCCTGAGCCAGCCTATCCTTCCTTGTCTGCCTTATGAGCAAGAGCTTAGTGAGGTAGGATGTCATGCTCTATATGGGCCATCACCACAGGGAGGACCAGCTAGGATTTATTTTCTATTGGTCTTTTTCTGGGGGAGACGTGGCCCATTAGGCATGTCACCTGCCCTCATCAGTGACATCATTAGCCGTCAGCTCCAGTGAAGTGCCTTCCTGCTAAGTCCCTTTGTCCTCACCTACCTGTAGTCTTTAGTATTTCCTCTGTAGATTTTGTATCAGATAAGAACAATAACACCAAAAAGGGGGCAGCAGGAGGAAAGCCCACGGTGCTCTGCTTACTAGTTCCCCCTGCCCTTCTAGAGCTCCTGATTTCACTGTTTTGTCTCTGCTTGGAGAATTCCTGTAGATATTCTTTCAGGGTCAGAAGGCCTACTGGTGACAGATTCTTTTATTTCCTTTTTCTGAGAATGACTTGATTTTCTTTTCATTCCTTCTCGTGGCCTCTATAATTCTGGATTAGCAAGTCTTTCCTTTCAGGTCTTGAGAAGTATTGTACCACTTATTTCTGAACGGCACGGTTTCTGAGGCAATTTGTCGTTCATGCTGTCTCTCAAGTGTGCTGAGCGAGACCATCAGAGGCCGTTTCTCCTAGCCAGCGGGGTCTCCCAGTCATTGCCTGGTCTTCAGGGACCTTCACTGTTTTCCTTTCACGTGCCAGTAGCATCTTGGTGACTGGGCATAGGGCGCTTGGGGGCATCTGAACGGATGAGAGGGTGGCAGACAGATCAGTGTTGTTCTGAAGGTTAGTGATGTTTCTGGTCCCACGGATTTGGAGATTGTAAAGAAATACCCTCAATGTGGGAAAAAATAGAGAGAAAAAGAAAAAAAAGAACTTCTCTCCAATCCTTGGGTGCCTTGTAATTAAGAAAAACCCATAATTTTTGGTGGACCATTCTGGACTTTAGACGCCACATTTGAATGTACCCTGGGGACCGCTAACCGAGCAAACCGTCATGGTATCCACTTGAAGGGGGATCCAGACAGAGAAGTCGCAGCAGCTTGGTGAGGCCTGAGCACAAGGTGCCCCTGCTCTTAGGCTCATGACTCAGCAGAGCCCGTGGTCCCTGCAGTCGAGTGCGTTGTTCTGCTGTTGGAGTCTTCTGGGGAGAAACCGCAGCAAGAGAAACCACAGTATGAGGATGTAAGGAAAGATCCCTGGGATTTTGGAGTGATTCAATTTACATTTAAATATCCACTATTTTCCTCTGAGAAATCAGGCTTTTCTGGCTGCTGGGTCATGACGGAGTTCCAAGGCCTGGTCGGAGTGGTGCAGGCGGCCGTGGATCTCAAGCTGCCCTACATGAACTAGGAATTATTTGGACCCCTGAGACCCAGCACTGGGCCCGTGCAGTAGGAGTCTGGCCGAGCTGAAGAGGCTGGAAAGGCTGGAGGAGTCCTGGGGCGAGAAGCACGCGGACAGGTGACCGAGAGTCTGTTGTCGTGACCCCTCGTGGTGCCCCCCCCCGACCCCAGGCTTCCTGTGGACGTTTCATGAGGAAACGCAAGGGACACGTTTCACTATCGGTCGAGAAAGAAGAGCTTGACCTGTGTATGGTTTCACGCCACGGGCTGGGTCTGTCTGGAGGTGGGTTGTTACAGCACGAGTCCTGCTCAGGGCCGGTGCCGGAGAGCGAGGGAGGGCATCGCAGCGGAGCTGGACCATCCACACGTCTGGCTCGGAGCATCCCGGGGTAGTAAAGCGTCTTCTGGGCACGTTTGGTGCGTCCTGTACGTGTGATCTCGAGCACTGTGTCTGTTCCCCTGGCCCGTTCTTCTCTGGCGCTGTTCCTCTGCTCTTATTTTCAGCCACCATGAACTGTGCATACGTGCTTTACCAAGCCCCTCTGCGGTGATGCTCCTTCCATGGACCGAATCTTCCGAAACCATAAGCATCGAACAACCCCCTCCCCCTTTAAGTTGAGAGCGTCAGGTATCTGTCCCATCACTAGCAAAAGGGGAGCTGACAAAGGTGAGGCAGATAGTGGTAAGAATAATCTCGGCGAGCGCAGCTCCGTCTGGTGACTCACGTGGGTGGCTGGAAGGACACCCACAGGTCTGACTAGCACTGGTGAGAAAGGAGGGTAGAGAAAGGAGCTGACAGTGAAATTCCCAAACTGCAATCCCACGTCCATCCAGGCTCACTAGGGCCCACTTACTGAAAGGAAGTGCAAGAGGACAAGTGGTTCTTTGATGGGTATCATTCAGCTTCTTGGTCCAGTTCCTCAAGTCCGGTGCAGTGGACTCACAGACAGAGTCACCGTCACGGTGGCGGCGCAGACTGTCCCGGGACGCGCAGCACAGGCTCCCTCACGACGGTCCGTCTCACTCGTGCCTCAGCTGGACCTGACCTCCTCAGGGCGGTAGCCAAGTCCAGGCCCGTGGAGTTAACACCACTGGCGGGTTGGTTACATCGGACGCCTTACGTCAAGACAGCCATGGCGTCTGTCTTTGCTGGAGGACACATCTGAGCTAGTGGCAGATGTCCTTTCCCTGTCAGAGGTGTTCTCACCAGCCTCCGCGTCTGTGGACTTACTCTCCACATAGTGTTTCTTTCCTAACCTTTACAACGAAAGGTGTGGTAATCCATTCGTGCCCACCAGATGCACTTGTCTTATTTTATTCCCAATCTCCTAGAAGCTTTGTCTCTCCAGAACGGAACACAGCTCAGTGGAGACAGTTATTGTGCCTAAAGGGAAAGCAAAGCTTCGGTGGCTGACAAGGTGCCCCACAAAACGTATTACATGCTTTGTACCAGTGACCAGTCCATGCTGTGTGTGCTCTCAGCGCCGGAATATGTCTGTACAGAAGGGTCACAGTTTCTCACTGCGTTTCCCTGGTAGCCGGGATTTCTCACGGAGGACTTGAAAATGTGGCTTCGTGCGCCTGGAGTCTTAAGCTCTTTTGGTTTGGTGATCTTACTTGCCTAGTGAAAAACTTTTGTTTCTGTGGACACTACAGTGACATGAAGTTCCTCATTTTGTTCTTGTTTCACTGAACCACACGGGGGAGAAGGGGGGGTCCGCGCACTATAAACTGTGGCCAATCCCCAGATAGCACTGCTGCTGTAAAGCCGGGTCTGGAGAGTAGACATGTGGCTTCCAGGGACATTCTTGCAGGGTGCCTGTTAGTACTTTTCCTGCAGAACTCAGTGGAAGATGTTAACAACACAGCCCAGGCGGGACTGCTAATGATTCAGAGCCTTGAGAAAGGGTTTTGGGCTATGCATGAGGTCAGGGACCATGGGCTGCTGTCGTGGTAGCTGAGGACCAGGGGGACATAGGGCTAAACATTATAAATATGTGCGCTGACTGTGGACTCATTTGTGGAAATGACAACTGTGGTCGCTGTTACTAATTTTGTTGCACATGTCTTTAACGGTCTGTTTTGAGAAATACAGAATTTCTGTACCTCTATTCTTTTCTACAAAGGTGTGGTGTTGGTGGTTGTAATAGTCAGATTTGTGTCGCTGTCATTAGACACCTGCGAATTTAGGCCCATTAGGGCTCATGCTGTTGGGGGTGCAGTTCCAACGAGGTGGCGTCACGGCACGAGCTTCCAGCCAGGGCCACACGTCCTGGTGCACGTGGAGGGTGAACTTAGCACGAACCGGAAGCAGACAGAGGAAGCACAGCCCCTTTGAGGGCAACCGGAGCGCCCTGAGGACCTCCCGGCACCACCGCTCCAGCCCCCCAGCACCTCTCTGGGACCCATCTTTTGCCACAGGCCCACGGGGGAGACTCCCCACAGGGGCTCCCCTGGGGCCGAGGGGCCCGGCCCTTACTGCAGCCACCGGCACTGAAGGGTGGGGCTGAGTAGAAGGTGGTCACAGCAGCAACGTGAGGTTTGCGAATCTTTCTCTGTGGGGAGGGAGAGTCTTTCTTTATGCACGCACGCTGCTGCCAGAGGATGCCCCTCACCTCCACGCCACCCAAGCCTGCAGGTGCCCTGGGGCCGCCAAGCTACGGTCTGTGAGCTGGGAACTTGGGGCTCGCGTGCACCAGATCCCCTTCTCGGGGGTTCCTCGCGGTGCGTCTCCTGGGCTGGGCACGGCAAACCTTTCGGAGCCTTCGGTGACAGCGACCACACATGCCCTAGGTTCGCTGCCACCGTTCTAGGCAATCTGTCCTCCCCGCAGAGACACACGCACGGACACACACGCATGCACACACACACATCCACACTTCTGAGCTCTCTACTCTGTCTCATTCATCTACTTGTGTTTTCCTAATGCAGCAGCTTCGCATTGGACTGATAATTAGTCATGGTTCAATGGTTGCCCGAGTTCAGGGCCTTCTGACTTAACTTGCTTTTTGACTTTTACTCCTGCAGGAAGTAAAGTGATTTCCCAACGTTTGCTTCCTCTTTCCACCCTCTTGCGGACACAGGGTCCCTGCTCATTTTTGTCTTAACATCATGCGTTTTTCCTCCTTCGGGATCAAGTTTTATCCCAACCGTGACTTTTGTCTGCAGCATTCGTGATTCCACAGAATTCATTTTGAGATGAGACCAGTCGATGAGGCTGGAGGTCACTGTCATCAGAAGCCAGCCTGGGCCTGGGGCCCTCGGCCACCCCAGCGGGGCGTCCCACGGGGTGCCAGTTGGCAAGCAGGAGGAAGATGGGGAGTGTGGCCGGGGGAGGAGAGGGCTCCCGGGGTGGAGGGAGGCGGGGCCCTAAACAGAAACATCGCCTCGCTCACTGGTGGATCTCAGCTGCCGCCCGGCACATTCTTCTGTCTGTGTCTGGTCCAGGGCAGCTGGGCCCCCGCCGGCCGTGGCTGCTCCTAACACAGCCCAGAGCTCGGCAGTAAGTGAGAGCAGACCCCGCCAGGACTCCCGGGAAGCAGCGGCCCCTCCAGCACACCGCTCCCACCTGCTGGGACCCAGCTGGGAGTGGTGGCGGGGGGTCCCTGGTCCCTGGAAGCAGGTCTTGCCTGCTAGGGGGTGTAAATTCCACAGAATATTCTGGAAAACAGAGATCCTGACCGAAAGGCACCTTTGTGGGAGGGGCTGTTCTCTTGGAGGCAGACTCTAGGGAACGGGAAGTGGGCAGCCCCCAGGGCATGGGGGGAGCAGCGCTTCGAGGGAGCCCGAGAGATCTTCCCGGGGCCACGGGGGGTGGGGGGGTTGGGTGGGGGGGTGGGGCTGGGGCTGGGAACGAGGACACCGGCTGTGCTTCGCACGGAGACCACCGCCTTTGCCAGTTAGTGGATTAGTATGTGCCAGGATCTGTACCTGAACTTAGTTCATGTTCTCATGGTTGGGAGGGGGGTTGGGTGAACTGCCCAAAGTTACCAAAGAAGGACAAAGCCTCAATGAAGGAACAGGCTGGGACTCGAACCCAACTATGACTGAGTACCATCCAGGCTCCCAACCGCCGCCACACAAAATTCACGTTCCCCTTTCTCTTTCCTTCCTGGACAGCCGCTCTCAGACAGGAAGGTTGTGTTTGCTATCTGGGAAGCTCAGACACAGACCATCTTGTTCAACAAGCACCAGGTGTTGGCCCATGAGCTGGGTGTGTCTCCCCCAAGCTCCAGTCAGTGCTGATCGTGGGGTGTCTCGCTTGTTTGATCCACTCAGTTTTGGGGAAAATAAAGAAGAAGAAGGAGAAGAGAAAGAGACAGGGGGAGGAAGAGGAGGACAGGAAGAAGGAAGCATCTTTCTCTTCCGGGGAGATCGCGCGACACGTGCTCTCGGCCTCGAGCTCCGAGGCAGCCCCGTCGCCTCCCGCATGGCGGTGCCTGCAGCAGGGACCCGCCACCTCGGCTCAGCTTCGCACGACAGCAGGAAGGTCGTGCAGGGAGGGAGACACCAAGAGACCCGGAGTTTGGTCCTGCCTCAGCCGTGAGTTTCGAGGACGGAGACCCTCCCTGCTCTTGGGGTCCCTGCGTCAGGATAGCCAGGATGAACAGCTCCAATGGGAGGTTTCTCCCGGCTCCCAGCTCTAGAGCTTCCAGTCCACGGGCTCTGGGACCCTTGCTTCTGGTTTTGGGGACCAGAGCATCACACTGGGCCCGTGTGGGGCAGCAGTTCTGCCCCAGGAAGAGGAGACCAGGAAGGGGTGGATTCTGGTCTCCCACAAGGCCGCGCCCCAGCGACCTACGCCTCCCACCTCCCAAAGGTGTCCTGTGTCCAGTGGCACCATCAGCTGGACCACGCTTCCAGCACAGAGCTGTGGGACCGTCGAAGATCCAAACCGTGACACGTCCAAAAGGCCTGCTTGCCGCGGTTGATACGAAGACAAATGAGATCCTCGCGAGCTCCTTTTTGAAGTAAGGAGCACTTCTCAGAAGCTGTTACCTTACAGAGGGGCGCCCTGAACCGGGGGCTACCCGCGGCCTGCCGCACCCTGCTCCTGCCTTCTGGTCCCGCTCAGGCTCCTCCGAGTAGCACAGCTCAGGACAGCTCAGGACAGCTCGCCAAGGACAGAGCGTTCAGGAGGTGCTCGGCAGGCAGTGACTCAGGGAGCATGGAAATGCTCCTCCCAGGAGACCCCTTTGAATGCACAGAGGGCCCGCGTGGCAGGAGGGGCGTTTCTAAACTCAGAGAAGGACAAGGCTCTGTTTTTAGCCTGGGGGCTCTTGGGGCGTGGAACAAGGCACTTCTCAGTGTCGGTCCTGTGCTGGGGTTTCATAAAGCCACAGGGTGCCGGGTCTCCAGCAGCTCACGACATGAAGGTTCCACCCCAGCTAGGAAACACCGCTTTTTGATTTTACCCAAAGCTGGAACTGTTTCTCCCTCTTTGCTCATGTTTTATGCATTTTCAAAGATAAAACGGGGACAAGAGGCGGCGGCAGCATCTGCCCTGCACATTCGCCCCTCTGACGTCCTCAGGATATTTTCTCCTCTGTATTTAGTTCCGATCACATCCATCTGAGAATTCGTGGACAGACGCTCTGCTGACTCCACGCAGCTTCGAGGCGGCCGTGCGGAGGGGTGGGGAGGCGGGCGGCCGGCAGCGAGGCCCCGCGCTCTCCCTGGCCTGCCTCGGTCGCTGGTCTGTGTGAGGCTGGGAGGCTTGCCCCTCAGGGCTGAGGAGGTGGCTCGGTGGAGCCTGGACCAGGACGCAGGGGCCTCAGGCCAGAGGGACCAAGACAGGGACAGGGGGGGTAGACGTGTCCCATGACCACCACGCTGTGGGCCTCGGGAGGGAGCGTCCCGGGCTCCCAGCCAGACCTAGAGCCTTGTCCGTGTTCCTGGCCAGAAGAGAAACCCCCTCAGCGAGGTGCTGCTGTCGAGGCCTTCCAGGGCGAGCGGAAGGAGGACGGGCTCTGGCAGAAGCAGCCGCACTGGCTCTGGAGCTGTGGGTCTGGTTCTGCACGCACCCCCAGCGGGCCTTGCGCCTTCCCACAGTACCCCGCGCTCCCCTCCCCCCAGGGGTGCCCCGAGGTCTGCCTCTCCCGGTCACACCGAGGGATCGGGCTGGGACGGGCGTGCTGCTTTGTCTTGGTCCAGGATGCAGCACGGGAAGATGGGCCTGGCCTGGGGACAGCAGAAATCCACACTGCCAGTTCTGGGGCGGGCGTCTGGGTTGGGCGCCCGTGAGCACCCGGTGCGGACAGCAGATGTCTTCTGTCTTCTCTTAGGGTTAGGGTTGTGTCTATGGGCACAACAGGGGTCCGGATGCAAGAGGTGAATGCAAATTAACTTGGCAATGGAAGACCCTGATCAGTCTCCTTCCCAGCAGATGGCAGAGCCGGGCAGGGGGCTCACACCGTGGGAGGCAGAGACCTCACTAAGTCACAGAGCCGCCTGGATTGCAGACAGGTGACACGCCTGCCCTGAGAGCCTCCGGGTCTACCTCTGATGTCACCCGTCTGTCAGCTCCTCGGAGAGCCAGGCTTCCCCTTCCCTTACATTTTAAAGATAAGATGCCCTTAAATGATTCTGACGTCCAGTTTCTATAGAGCAGAAACGTCTGTCCCGCACTGTAGGGGACCGGATTGGGAATGTTCTAGCAACGGCTGGCCGCTTGACTGCACTGAGCAAGCTCTTAGGCTCTTGAGAGCCGGGCTCTTCCCTCTTGCAGTGGCTGCTACAGAGCATCTGGCTTAGGCCTGGCATGTTGTGGGTGCTGCACAATCCCACAGGGCTGTGGCTGTGAGAACTGGTTTTCCAGACCTGCACGCACCTCTTAACAGGTGCCACGGCAGATTAGCGGAAGGACACAGAACGCTACGAGCACTTCCAGTCTCTAGCTGTGTCTTTGAAATAAGAACGATGATGCTATTCTTTGACAGATGATGTCAGAATCAAGCTTTGCAAAGCTCCCTTTCCTCCTGCAAGTGAGGCTGCGTTTGCAGGATCCAGGCCACTTACTTCATGCAGCCCCTGGAAAGCAGTTATTGGAATGACTCCCACTTTAGAGATAAGCAAACCGAGGCTCGGGAGAGTTCAGGGCCGCTGCTGAGGGCTTGCACACGTGCAGTGGGAGACAGAGCTGAGGCCACGTCACTCTGCGTCCCAGGTCCACTTTGCAGACTCCGCCCCGACACTGTAAGGGCCCTGCAGATTTCAAGAGGCCTGGGGGTGCGATGGTGACGTCCTCCTCAGGGCTCGGGGTCGTGGGGTGAGGAAGTGTCTGCAGAGGGCCTCAGTGTCTGGCATCCTTCAGCTCAGCGGCCGTCGTGTTCCTTGGAGGCCAGGTCCTCGAGGCCACGAGCAGGGCCCAGGGTTTGTGCCCGCAGGCTCCGTGCCTGACAGCGAAGGAGTGAAGGGTAAGAGCCAGGAGGGACAAGCGAAGTACGTCAGAGCTCCTCTGGAAACTCCTCCGAGACTTCAGCTAAAATAAGGGAACCAACCAACCGGACAGCCCAAGAAACAAATTCCCACCCAGTGCAGCAGCGCTGAGATTTGGAGAGTTCCGGGGTGGCTGTTCCCTTGGAAGATGTGACCGGTGTCTTAGGACGACAGAGTTATTCAGCACGGAGCGTAGAGGGGATAGCGAGGTCCACACCCGTTCTGCACGAACAAGACCTTGAAGGAGGCCGGACTTCACATCCGAAGCTCCCGAAGGCAGGTTCTTTGTGAAGCGGTTGGCAGGACGGCGACCAAGCCGTCGTGACGTCTTTCTGCAACTTCACTCGGCTCCCGCGAAGCCGGCAGACTGGGATGGCGGGGACACCCCGCAGAGCCCTCAGAGCCCGCGGTGTCTGCGAGGGGCCCACCTAGGCCCCGAAGGCTCTGTTTTATTCTCGATGAAGGAGCAGCTCCCTCAGAGCGACAGGGTGGTGTTCACTCTTTCTCCTTAGTCCCCAACCGGGCGACTTTGACGCAGTCCACAGCGGTTGGCAAGCGTGAGCAAACCTTTCGTGAAGATGTCTGATTTCGCTAAAATTAGTGCAATGTAATCATGACTTCATGTTGCCCAATATAATCCTCCTTGGGAAGATGGGATGATGATTTTCAAACAGTTCTTAGCAGCAGCATCAAAAAGAGCTTGCAATCAACTCCCAATCATCCCTCCTGCGGGAGGCGGCGGAGCGCGGCTGATACAGATGGCGGAGGACTCTCCAATCCGCCCCATTCGACTCTGATTAGTGCTCGCATTTCAGCGGAACGCAGGCTTTCCTGATGTTCTTGGAACTCAGGTCACGCCGCTCTCAACACGGAAGGCAGGACAGGCCCAGGACAGCTCTGGAGTCCTGGAGAGCTGAGCGGTCCCCTCCGGGGGCCGAGGGGACTCTGTGCAGTGTCCTTGGGGCGGCAGGGAGCTGCACTTGGCACGGGCATCACGCTCTGCGTGATTCAGTTCTCTTGAAAGAGGCGGCGAAAGATGGACACGGGTGCACGATTGTAATCCAGAGCTCTGGGAGGCTGAGGCGGGAGGACTACAAGTTCCAGTCCTGCCTGGGTACTTCCATGACTTGGGGAGACTATTTTAACACACAAAGTGGAAAGAGTTGGTGATGTAATTCACTGTGAAGGGTCCCGGGTTCAAAAGAAAGACAAGAGCGAGAGCGAGGGAGAGAGAAAGGAGGGAAGGAGAGGCACCTCCTGTCTACATCATCGTGGGGTGCTGCTGGAGTGCTCGTGCCAGCCTGCACGTGGGCACGGAAGTCACTCTGGGCTCCGCTGGCTCCTGTGCAAGGATGAAGTGGGTGCCCACCGATGCCGCTGTGCTGTGGTCGAGAAGCTCTTGAACCTAGCTAGATTTATTTTATTTAAGCTGAGCTGGAGCTAAGGCAGGACACAAAGCACGAACGAGGGAGCAGAAGCCCATGTCAAGACCCTGTGCGAACGGACGCAGCCCGCGGAGAACAGCGCACCCCGCCGGGCCTCGGGGGACACGCACATGCCCACTGTCACCCGCCAGGAGCAAGGCCCGCCTGGCCGCTGGATCCTTTCTTTCCTCGGTGCCCGCACCTTGCAGGGCGAGGGTGGCTCCGAGCTGTGCCCTCCAGCGCGAGCCCTGGCTCTTGATGGCCCTGAGCTTCACGTCTAACGAAATTTGCGCCCGTGGCAGCAGCGCATTTCTGGTCTCCTGCTGGCTGTTTGTGAAGAAGTTTGGAAGGAAGTAGAGAGAGAAGCTTCATCTTTAAACCCCAGAAGGCCCAGCTCCCGGGCACACAGCGCAGGTGCACCACAGTCCCCAGAGCGACCCTCCATGGCAGGGCCTGGACCCGGCCTCAGAGTCCACCCCACCGTGCGCCGCAACTCGTGAGCTTTTCTGCCCTGGTCTCCGCCTGGGCATCTCTCCAGGCACCGCCTCGGTGCTGCTGCCCACGCTGCGCCTTCTCCAGTCTCCCCACGGGGGCAGCGTGGAGGTGGCCCGGCTGCCGGTCTCCTGGCCCGAGGAGAGTGGGCCGTGGCGGGGCGACGTCACTGGTGGGCTATGTGCCAGGTGGGGCACGTGGAGGGGTCCGAGCAGCTCACGGGGAATGTCCATTCTGTCATGTGGCAGGAAGGGCAGAGCGAGAGGGGGCAGGAAAGGGAGGTGGCCGGGGCCTGACGCTTCTTGCCTCTCTCAGGCCCTTCTCCAGGCGTCTCTGTGGGTCCACGGTCTCCACACTGGCTTCACTCACAGAGCGGTCTTTGGAAACTTTTCTTTCAAGTGTATCTCTGCATCAGGGCCACGACCTGCACTGCAGAACCCCACTTCCACCTCCCATGAGAATCCGTGCCGATTTCCTCTGCGTGTGTGGCTGGGTGGGGGGCACTGGGGTCGAACCCGGGGCTTCTGCATTACGCTACATTCCAGCAGGCTCCTCCAAAAGTTATATGTTTTATTTTGAGACAGGGCCTTCCTAAGTTGCTAAGTTTCTCAGGCTGGGCTTAGACTTGTGATCCTCCTGCCTCAGCCTCCTCAGGGCTAGGGTGACAGGTGTGCGTTTTGTGCCCGCTGCACACTGTGTCGATGACTGTACGTCTGCCGCCTCCGGACGTGCTGCTGCGGACCGCTGCTGGGAGGCCTCCAGCGAGCCTCGGCCGCGGCTGCCAGGGTCTGGGGCGCACGAGCTCTGTGCGCCGGGGACGCGGCCCCAGACAGAGGCTGTGCTGCTCCGAAAGCCGGGAGCCGCGGGCTTGAAGGTGGCCGCAGTCCGACGCTCCCACGGCGCCCGGCCTGGAGGTCCTCGCCAGCACCGGGAGGCCCCGACGCCCCGCCCGGGGAGGGTCTCGGCCTGCTCAGCACTCAGCCCACCTTGTGTCCCCCAGGGCGGCAGGCACCCTCGCGCCCTGGCAGTCAGCACCACAGCGGTGGCCCCGCCGGCTGTGGCTGGCGTGAGGCCGGTGCTTCGGCGGCCTGCAGCTCTGGTTTCCAGGGTGGTGGTCGGTGGCACCTGCTGCCTGCGCGGGTGCCTGGGAGGTGGGCGCTCGGGGTGGGGAGTGCCGCCTCACGCCTCACGGGGAGCTGCCACTGCAGCCCTCAGCACACCTGCGGGCCTCAGGATGGGGCTGGTGGACGCGCGGCGGCCCCCCAGCCTGGTCCTCCCCGCCCTGCCGTCTCTGGGGGCCCGACTTCTCCCTTCTTGCCCCTGGCCAGGGCAATCAAGGCAGCAGATTCCCATGCACAGCTCCTCCAGCCCAGCTGGGCACGGGGTGGTGCCCGCACCATCTCTCTTCCTCCTCCCAGCTCCCATGTACTGGGCATCTTCGTGCCCGGAAAAAACTGGCCAGGGCAGAGTGTGCCGCTGGGAGAAGCTGCGGCTGGGAAGCAGCAGGGACAGGGCGGGCAGGCTTCCCCTGACTCGCTGGGCCGCTCTGTGCCCGGACAGCGCAGAGTGACCGAGGGCTGGAGGGGCTGGAGGAGGGAGGAGCCAAGTGCGCCCTGGACGCGTGGCCGAAGGCCGAGCCTGAGACGCCGCGGGGCAGGTCGGAGGCAGCACACCGGGCGCAGGCCCCGCTCCGGTCTCCACGCTCCCTGGCTCTGTTCCTACTTCCTGGAAGTGTCCCTTCTCCCCTGCCAAGGGCGGCCTTCAGGAAGAGACAGGGGTTCTACTCAGACAGAAGCACAAACCCGGATGCCAAGGGGTGGGTTCCAGAAGACGTAATTCTTGGGTAGGTTGCGGCTCGGGGAGGTCTGGGATGGCTGGTGCCCTGGCACACGGACACCCTGGAGGGAGCAGGCGACCGTCACGCGGTGGGCAGCACTGGGCCAGCCACACCAGGCGCTCTGAGGATGCACGCAGCCTCTAGGCTCTTGGAGGCTGAGTTGGGAGGAAGGAAGCTGGAGGAGACTCAAATGCGGTGTTGGCGCTCAGAGAAGGAAGGGTGCCCTTCTGCTTCAGCCTCCCGGAGCGCGGGGCCCACAGGTTGCCCCGGTGGCGGGGCTGAGGCTCTTCAGTGAGACACTCCGGGGGCTGTGGAGGGCGGAGAGCGCGCGGTGGGCCGGGAGACGGGCGAGCTGGAGTCATCTGCATGGCGTTCACTGGCTTCACCTATGGCCACCTTCACGAGGATCAAGATGTGGGCCTGGCACGTGGCCACCGCACTGCTGCACACACTGCGCGTGTGGGCACCACGGGGAGAGGTGTTTCAGGGACCCCGGCTTGAGGAGTTAGGGTTCTCTCATCGCCAATGGCTCACAATCCCTGAAATTTTTACCCCGGTAAACAGAGAGAATCTAAGTTTCCACTACAGTTGCCTAAAAAAGGAGCAATAAAATGTTCTCTGTTTTCAAGTGCTTCAGATTTGGAGAGCAGATGCGACAACACATAGGAAACTTCTAGCTATAGATACCTACGAAGCTCTGGTGAGACACGATCCCTCTCCACCAGATGTCACCATATCGAGAGCGAAGGAGTGAAGTGTCATGGACCCCTGGAAGAAAACAAGAAGAAACAAACTTTAGAAGCTGGAAAATAATCAGAGGGTGGTCAACAACTCCGTCCTTTAGAGAAAATGAAAACTTTTACATGGGTCTAGGGAGGAAGGGCCGTCACTGATGAGCCAAGCACTTGGAGAGAACCCCAAGATGGAGCCACTGTCTGAACACGACCCCCGGATCCTCTTGCCCAACCTGGAGAGCCTGGACTGGGACTCCGAGGCTCATCCCGAGGGAGGCTCAGAGCCGGGGCCCGGGCTGGGGCGCGCCAGGCCAGCGAGGAAAGCAGGGAGGAGCAGAGGGCTCTGGGCAGTGGGGCTGGCGTCGCCGGCCCCTCGGCCGAAGCAGGGTTGGGTATGGACAGCCAGGGCGACAACCTCCAGCCCACGAGTGGATGCGTTGTCCCTGGACGGGCTGAGGAGGAGACGGAGGGGTGCTGTCAGCGACGCCCCACAGAAGCGGCCACGTCTGGGCGTGCCATGACACTCACCTGGGAGGAAAGTTTTCATATAAAGACGTTTCTGGGTGATGAGTGCTTGGTTCTTACTAAGTAACGGACAGGCCGTGATTAGCAGGCACACGAGGAATGTCTCTAAGGTGAAGACGAGACCTTATTAAATTAACATTGAAAACAAAATAATAGGGTTCAGGAAGGAGCAGAAGCAGGCTAAAAAGAACCCCCCAAATAATAACCTGAAAAATGCAAAAAGAGATATTCTAAAGAACGAAGAAGGTTCTACTTAAACAGTGGCACAATCAAAATAGGAAGAGCTTTTGCACATTAAAAAGTAAAATAAGGTGGCCATATTAAGCTGGCAAATAAAACTGAAGAAGCCTGAAAAATGTTTGGAAAATGTAAAAGAAAAGATAAGAAAGTTAGGTGATCAGGCCAGGAAATAATACGTTCTAAGAAGAAAGAAAAAGGAAACAGAAAGGAGAGAATTACTTAAGAAATACAGGATAAATGGGTGTGTTTCGGAATTAGCAGGGCCGTCAAGGGCGTGCAGGAGGGTGTGCTGAGGACCTCCCTGTGAAATCCCAGAGGCCTGGGGACTGAGGGGAGGGGGGTCAGGTCCAGCCCCGGTGCTGGCGTCTCTGTGCTGTTAGGCTTCCCAAGGTCAGACCGGAGGCCAGGGCGTGGCGGGCCGGGCACCTGAGCAGACAGATGGCGGCCCGCACAGCAGAGTGAGTCCCGCTCGTGTTTCCTCATGTGCTGTGGCCTTGCAGTCCACCTGTGCGTCTCCACCGTGGCAAGAGACGTCGCAGGGCACGTGGAAGTGTGAACACCTCTTGTCTTCAGTCCTTCGCTGTTTAAACCCACAAATGGGACTGTAGAACTGCAGTACATTTCTTTTTGTGTGTTTTGGAGGGACTTCCATGCAGTCTTCCATAGTGGCTGTACCCTTTTACACTCCAGTCGACAATGTGTAAAGGTCCAATTTCTCTAACTCCTTAAGAATCTTATCTTTTTTTGATAAAAGCCATCCGTTATGGAATGAATGTTTATGTTTCCCCAAAATTTACATGTTAAGCTGTAAATCCTCACCCAGCTCTGGAT
>PVIC010022474.1:20000-27540 GCA_004025085.1 Thryonomys swinderianus | reverse complement strand
CACCACGTCCGGCATTTATTTTATTTTATTTTTTTGAGACAGGGTCTTGCTTTGTAGTTCAGGCTGGCTGTGAACTCACAATGTAATGCAGGCCAGCCTTGAACTCTCAGCAGTCTTCCTGCCTCTGCCTCCAAGTGCTGGGATTACAGGTGTAAGCCACCATGCCTGGCTACTGTCCTTTTTAAAAAAGGTTATTTGATAAAATGTCCATCTGCTAAAATATAACAAATGTATCTATGTAAATGCCTATAACACCCACAATCCTATCACAATATGAAGTTTTCTATCTCCCCAGAGTCTCCCCTTGTCCTGTGCGAATCTGTCCCATCCATCCTAGGCAATTTTTTTTTCTTTTTAGACAGGGTCTTGTTTTGTAGTTTAGGCTGGCCCTGAGCTCACTATGTAGCCCAGCCAAGCTTTGAATTTAGCAATCCTCCTGCCTCTGCCTCCCAAGTGTATGATTATAATTTTAGTTATTTCTCTGTCTCTTGAGCCAGGTATGGTACACATGCATGTAATCCCTGCACTCTGGAGAATGAGCAGGAGAATCACCCCAAGTTTGAGGCCAGCCTGGGATATATACACTGTTCAAGGCCAGCCTGAACTGTATAGTGAAACCCTGTCTTGAAAACCAAAAAACAACAACTCATCAAAATAATACTTTTATGTATCTAAAGAAAAAAGTGATGTGTATAATTTGGTTGAGGGTCTCCAAGACCATACCAGGTTTGGTAGACTCTTGGGTTTCTGCACATAGTTACACTCACAGCACTCGTCTGTTACCATGAGAGAAGGGACTCCGAGCAGGACCCACAGAGCAGCTCGTGGGCCAGAGTCTGGGGAGGCCGTACAGACCTGAGTCCTTCCACAGAGACATCAGGAGCACAGCCTCCTCTGTCAAGGGGGCTTCCTCTAGCCATGAGGTCCAGAGTTTTTGTTTCTTATTTGCAGTTCTGGGTTCTGAACTGATGCTCTCATGCTGTGCTCAACTGAGCTTCATCCCCAGCACTTTGTGTTTTATTTTCAGACAGGCTGGCCTAGAACTTGTGGTCCTTCTGCCTTAGCCTCTGGAGTTGCTGGGATCGCAGTGCCTGGCCTGTGTCCGGGGATGACTCACACTTGGTTGTGTATGGGGTAATTTCAGCCACTTACGTTGTAGATTCCCAGAAGCAAGTGTTGGGCATGATCCGTATCATTTCCACAGCAACCAAGGCGGAGGGGCACCTTGCCACCTAAGGCCACTATGGATCCAGGGAGCTGTGAGCATCCAGCCTCTGTATGTTCATTCATTTTTTATTTCCATTTACCTTGCTCTTCCCTCTAGGTCACCATCTACAATAATTTCCTTTAGCATTCTCTGTGGTGATGTCTGCTAGTGATAAATTTTATGTGTCTGAAATACTTTTATTTCCTCCCACTCTGTTTTTCTTTGTTTTCAATTTTTTTGAGACAGGAAAAAACTATAAGTATTTTAAATTATTTTTAAAGAAGACAAAACACTTATGAAAGAGTGTGTCTGCAGGGTACAGTGGTGCACACCTATAAACAGCATTTGGGAGGCTGAGGCAGGAGGGTGCTATGAGTTCAAGGGCAGCCTGAACTATATAATAAGACCCTGTTTCAAAATTAAAAACAACAAAAAAAGAAATTTCATTCATATATTTCAACTTTGAATCTCATTTGGCCAATCAAATCAGTATATTCTATAATATATAAATTCTACCTCAATAAATATGGACATCTTTAACTTTTCAAATTATTTCTCTTTGTAGGTCATAAATAAAGTTCATCTTAAGACGAATCATGTTGTAAAGAGAGGCGCTGATGACCATTTAAGAATCAAGACCATCTATGATAAAAGTATTGAGGAGTAAGTACACTATTACTTGGTCATCTTTTTTATTATCAGTCTAAATATCAAAGATTTTTTGGTTTCTTTGGGTTTTTGAGATAGGGTCTCACTATGTAGTTCAGACTGCCCTTGAACTAACTATATAACTCAGAGTAGCCTCAAACTCCCCATGATTCACTTGCCCCAGCTTCCCAAGTGCCAGGATCACAGGTGTGTGCCACCACGCCCAGTTTAAATATTAAAGATATTTTTATCTGTTGCCTGAATTAAAAAAAAACTAGACATGGAGCTGTACATGCTCCATGTGCCAGAGCTCTAGTGCCAGTTATTTGGGAGGCTGAGGCAGGAGATTCTCAACTTTGAGGCCAGCTGAACAATTTAGCAAGACCCTTTTTCAAAATAAAAAATAAAAATGGCTGTCAAAGTATCTCAGTGTTAGAGCACTTATCTAGTGTGTGTGAAACCCTGTATCTTCAGTAACAGAAAAAAAAAGACCTTAGATGGAACTAAAAAAGGGGTAGTGTAGCTTTAAAATGACATCAAACTGAAAATGCGTTTTTGGTCTGAAAAGCTAAGTACATGAGATTAAGGTCAGTGCAACATGTCTGATTTAAATACAGCAAATGTTTGTCTCTTTGGATTTGGTCAGTAACACGCTAGAAGCCACCTGTTAATAAGTGCATGGAGGAAAAATAGAAGGAGTTACTAATGTCAACCATGATTTTAAAAGTTTATACATTAATAACCTGAGAGAATATACAGTCTAATTTTTATGTATTGTAAGGGGTCCAGAAAATGGCCATAGTCCCAGCACTTGGAGGCTGAGGCAGTAGGATCGATGTGAGTTCAAAGCCAGCCTAGCGCTACATAGTGAGTTTAGGGCCAGTTTGAATTGGGTAGCAAGACCCTGCCTCAAGAAAAAAAAAAAAAAATCCCAACAAAGCAGTGGGAAAAGGCTAAATCAGGCTGGGGATTTAGCTCAGTGGTTCCAGCATCTGCCTGGCAAGCGCAAGGTCCCAAGTTTGATCCCGGTACCACATATCACAATGCCTGGCATGGTGGCTCACGCCTGTCATCCCAGCACTCGGGAGGCAGAGGCAGGAGGATTGCGGTGAGTTCAAGGCTTACCTGGGCTCCATAGTGAGCTCAGGGCCAGCCTGAACTACAAAGCGAGACCCTGTCTCAAAGTGAAAGAAAAAGGCTAAATCATGAATCTGTGGTAGTTTGGAAGAGCAGTAAGTGTAGTTTGTGCCTGGCCCTGTGGCTCACCCCTCAGAGGTACTGGCTTCCCCCAGTGGCCTGGAGTCTCAGTGCTCCCTGAATGGGAGGCCCTGGAGGTGGGTGTGGCCTGCAGCGGAGCAGGGGACAGCGCCATTCCAACCTCTTCTTCCCCTCTGCAGGCTGCTGGACGAGAAGAGGCACCTCATTAAGGTGAGGAGCACAGCTTGGCACACAGATGCAGCTCAGCCTCCCCTGAGGCAGAAGTGTTGGGAGTGAGTGTGGGTTGTGTCCCCAGGGGTGTCTGCTGTGGTCTGCGAGGCTGTGTTGTCGTGTGATAGTACACTCATTGCCTTATTGCATGATTCGATATTAAATCAGCCTTCTCGTTTTTAAATGTCTGTCTCAAGTGTTTTGGGACCCAGGCAGGCTGAGGATAGAGTGAAAAGGCCAGTTTTTGAGACCCTGAGAACCAGATGTGGTAGTGCACACTGGTAATCTCAACACTCAGGAGGTTGAGGCAGGAAGATCACTGCCACCTCGAGGGCAGGCTGGGCTAGTCGTGTGTTCAAGGCCAACCTGAATTACAGAGCAGGACCCTGACTCAAAAAAGAAACCGATCCCAGCATTCCAGGAGGCTGAGGTGGAAGAAGGCATGTTGAAGTCCAGCATGAACACAGTCCCCTAAGATTGTGTGACTCTGCTGTGTGGTTTACGTAGGAGTAATGAATATAGGAGTGATCATGACCCACTTGTACCTCAGGGTCATGTGTATGTACCCGAAGCCAGGTCACTGGGCCTTTATTTGTTTGTTTGTTTTTTGAGATAGGATCTCACTGTGTAGCCCAGGATTGCCTCAAACTCTCAGACTCTCGGGGATCCTCCTGCCCCAGCCTCCTGAGTGCTGAGACTACAGGAAGTGCTGGGACTGCAGGCGTGCATCACCACACCCAGTTTGGATAATTTTAAAATACGACTTTAGTGTTGCCTGCTTTAATGCTGGAATCTAAATCAGCCTCAGATTTGAAGCAGTGCAGATGAGCAGTGGAGATTTCCATCTCCTCATCCTAGTGAAACGGCAGAAGGTGGGAGACTTTCCCTCTCTGCTCTCTCCCCACGGTCTGCTGGATGGAGGGGTCCCCCCCCACGCCCCACCCTGCCCCTGCCTGTCTGTTTCCCGGAACTGGAGCCTTTGCTCTCTGTCCACAGTCCTGCCTGTCGTGTGCTTCCTTGTGTAATTAGAATTGACGCCTTGACTGTCATTGTGACTGGCTTTGTGTATTTAATTTTTATTTAGAACAAGCTTTTCCCACAAGCGATTTCCTACTTAGAGAAGACCTTCCAGGTGCGCAGACCAGCTGGCACCATCTTGCTCAGCAGGTAGGTTTCCGGTGGCCTGCAGCTCTGAGGGGTCTCTTTTTGATTTTTTAAAATTGAATTCTTTACTGGCACATTTTATATGCAGTTCACAATCACACACAACATTGGGGAATTGAGGGGTCTTTTTCTGTGTGTGTGGTACGGGGGATTGAACTCACAACCTTGCACTTGCCGAGCAGGTGCCAGAACCGCGGAGCTCCATTCCCGGCCTGGCCCTGAGATGTCTTCATCCCTTGAGCTCTCTGCCTGCCCCTTGATCCCTGCAGCACCGTGTGCTGCCCCGGGGCATCGTGCTGTGTGCCCTGTGTGAGGCCAGGTTGCGGGGTATTTAGAAAGGAAAGAAGAGCCCCTGCAGGTCATCCCTCCACCCTGATTTCCCAGCAGCGCAGCCGACCAGGTCTTGTGCGGGTACGTCCTGCTCTCCACACTCTCCCACCTCCTTCACCTGGCCACCCTGTTGGCTGTGTGCAGTGTTTGGGAGGCCTATGACCAATCTCACAAGTTTGAGGCTAACCTGCACAGCACAGTGCGAACCTGTCTCAGAATAATCACACGCATACACATGCACGCACACACGCACACAGAGGTGTTTGGGTGCTGGAAAACCCAGTGCAGGAGGATTCCCCATAGAACTAAACTCTTTTTTGAGCACACTCCCCTGGCTGGAATACTAACAACTGCCACTGAAGTCACCTTGCAGCTCTCAGTTAGTTCATTACTATGGTTCTAACTAATTCTAACTGTTCTTCTTTTTCTTTTGCAATTGAACTCGATGTACAAATGATCCAGACAATGTGCCACAAACCAGTACCTGCGGAAGGAAAACGACCCTCACCGCTACTGCACCGGGGAGTGCGCGGCACAGACCCGGTGCGGCCCGGTGGTGGTGCCCGAGGAGCACTTGCAGGTAACGCCTGTGCGGCGCAGCGTATGCTCACGCTTTGGTTTGGTTTGCTTCACTTCCACCGGAACGTTTTCCAAGTTAAGTGCAAAGGCACAGGAAGGTCGGTTTGTATGGACAGTGGCCACAGACAGGCGTCAGCACCCCCAGTACGTCTCCAATCCAGAGGCCATCTGAGCCGCACACAGCTTCTGTGTCTGGTTTGTGTGCTGCTGGGCGTTGAAGTTGGGGGCCTTGCAGGCTGGACAGACGCTCTGCTCCCTAGTCACATTTCAGCCCATGGCCAGTGAGAGGGTGACTTGATGTGTCTCAAGATAAAAGGTGTGTGTTTCAACCCAGCATAGAAAATTTTCCTGTGGAAATGCTAATAACTAGCCAGACCCACTGGCATGTGTCAATATATCTACGTTCCCATTGCCCTGGAGGCTGAGGCAGGATAATTTGAGTTGAAGACGAGCCAGGCAGCATAGCAAGACCTCACCTTGAAAAGAAAAGGAAAAACAAACCACCTACCATCTGTGGCATTGTGTGTTCAAGGGTTTTCTTTGGAAAAGTATGAATATCCCTAAAAAAAATGATGGAATAACCACGTAATGGAATACTGTGTAGTGTATAGTGTCTTCTTTTTTAATTAAGCATGGTGAATTGAAATGTTTTTTGTTTGTTTTTTGAGATAGGGTCTCACTATATAGTTCAGGCTGGCCTCAACCTCATTATGTAGCCTGGGTTGGCCTCAAACTCACATTGATCCTCCTGCCTCAGGCTCTGAATTACAGTACAGTTTTTAAAGAATAAAGTAATTATGTCCTGATATGGAAAGATACCTAATTTCTTTAATAAAAAAAGGGTTGCAAATTCGTATGTATAAGTAGCTTATTTTAAAAACCTATAGGCTTGATGTCGTAAAACATAAGAAAAAAACCTGGAGACATATACATGTTAAAAATCTGGATATATAGCACTCGGGAGGCAGAGACAGGAGGATTGCTGAGTTCGAGGTTTGTCTGGGCTATATAGTGAGCTCAGGGCCAGCCTAAACTGCAAAGCAAGACCCTGTCTCAAAAAAAAAAAAAAAAATCTGGATATAGGAACCACATATGATGGTGCATATCTGTAATCCCTGTACTTTGGAGGGTGAGGCAGGAGGATCACTGTAAGTTTAAAGCCAATTTGAACTACATAGCAAAAACCAAAAAGCTAGATATATGTAAAAATGTATATAGTTTTCTTAAAGGGTTGGATGAAAGAGGTTTAGAGATTTTCTTTGATAGTATTTTTGTTGTATTCTAAGCTTTTCCATACTGAGTGTCTTAATTATATCAAAAAAATTCAAAATTTAATATATACATAAAAAGATCATAAATCTGAAAGTATGATTATCACTATTAACGTTCTTCTCTATTTCTCATTTTCTTATAGAAAATGAATACATGTCTGACCATAGACTGTGTAACCAAAATCAAACATATATTTACATTTCTTTTAAGTTTTCTCTTAGGTATTTGAAGTTCAGTAAAGGGTGCTACAGACTTTCACGTTGGTACCTATTGGTTATTTGGCATCTCTTTCCCTTATCAAATTCCTTTAGTGTGTAATGGACATATTTAAAAATTCGAACAATCAGGCTGGAGATTCAGCTTAGTGGTACCGCACCTGCCCCCACAAGTAGAAGGTCCTGAGTTCGATCCCTGGTACAAAAAAAAATTCAAACAATCTGTTAATTGTGTTTCATCTCTCTTCTCAAGGGATTGAATTCATGCCTTCATGCTGAGCTTTCTTAAAGTTGGAGACAAGATCTCCCTAAGTCACTCATTGGCCCAGGGTTGGCTGGAATTTGTGATCCTCCTGCCTCAGCCTCCCAGAGTGCTGGGATCACAGGTGTGCACCACCACATAGGGATTTCCATAGGTATTTAAAGACATTTAACAAATTTCTTTGCTCTTTTATCTAAGATACTCTTTCTTTCCTCTTAATTTTTCTTGACCCAAATTCAGCTTCCTACTTCTTGAATACTGTGAATTAAGTAATAATGAGGAATAATGCTTAAAAGCTATGGTACCAACTATTAGTAAGTTCAAGTACTTGAATTTGAAAATTAAATATATGAGTTATATAAGAATAAATGTAGGGCTGGAGGGTTAGCTCAGTGGTTCCGGCGCCTGCCTCGCAAGCGTAAAGACCTGAGTTCG
>PVIC010022474.1:0-17500 GCA_004025085.1 Thryonomys swinderianus | reverse complement strand
TGCCACTTCTTCTCCATTCCTATCCTTTTTATTTTTTGCTTCTCTGGTTTTCCTGAGACGGGGTCTCAGTATTTAGCCCAGGTTGGCGGCACTTTCCAGGTACCCCTCTGGCCCCAGCCTCTGAGTCCTGGGATCACAGAGCGCCTCTCTGCCTGTCTCCTCTCCTTTTTGACCATAAACTCCAAAGAAAAAGGTCGTGTGTCAAAGTTTTCTCCCAGGCCTCGGGAGGGTCGCTGCAAGTTCAAGGCCAGCCTGAGTTAAGAGTAAGAGCTTAACAAAAAAAAGAAAAAGAAAATTTTCTTTCAAGGTGAATACCTATCTAAGAAATAATTTGAACTTTCAGTTTAACATTCATGCTAAAAGTGTGAATGTCAATTCAGCTGTCACTTGTTATATGTGCTGCATTTAGCTAAATTAACAGTTTTCATTATTTGCAAAAATTTTCAAAAAAAATTTTTCCCAATGATGCAGCCTAAGCCTTGAAATGAAAAGCAATAGCATATGCAAAAGTTGCCTGTCGCATGCCAGTGAGATGAACTGAAGGTGTGGGAATTGCACACATCTCAGAATGGATGATGTGTGACATTGTCACACAGAGGAAAAGGAAGGTGCATTTGTATAAGGCCCATTGTTGGGGTGCTGAGCTGCTGCCGACCCGTGAGAGGACTTGGTGACTTCCTCTCTTTACTTTTTGGAGATAGGAGCTCGCTGTTTGGTTCAGGCTGCGCTTGAACTCAGTGTCGCCAGGCTGGCTTCAGTCTTGCAGCCATCCTCCTGACCACTGAGATTACCTGTGTGTGCCATCATGCCTGGCCCCTGCTGACTTCAAGGAGCTCTTTCTCTTCTGTTGATGTGTAATTTATGTGAAGGAAAAATTGAAACTTTTAGTTGGACTGAGTAGATAATACAAAGGAAACTCTGGTCTATTCAGAGTTATATTCTCAGTCCCAAAAGGCTTTAAAATTCGAATTGCCAGCATGCATGTGAGCATGAGGAAGAGCGTCTGTTCCTGTGAGAGTGGAGTTGCTGATCGGAGAAACTGCCTCAAGCGTTTAGACTGAATGTTGAGAAAGTTGAGCACCAGCTGTCGGGTGTGTGAGTACTCAGGAAAGTAGTGTGTTTTTGTGGAAGTGTGTGTGCTAATGCTACTTTTTTCCTGAGAAACTACATTGAAGTTTATCTTGAATGAATGGTGTCTTGGTATGGATGAACATTTTTTTTTTCTTTTTTTGAGATAGGGTCTCGCTTTATAGTTCAGGCTGACCCTGAGCTCACTATGTAGCCCAGGCAAGGCTCTAACTCACAGCAATCTTCCTGCCTCTGCCTCCCAAGTGCTGAGATTACAGGAGTGAGCCACCACACCTGGCACTATGGTATGTGGTACTGATTGCTGGTGGGCGTGAGTCACCACGCCTGGCATTGTATGTGGTTACTGGACCAAACCAGGGATTTTGAATTTGCTAGGCAGGCGCCACAACTCCTGAGCTAAGTCTCTGGCCTTCAAATCCTTTTTTTTTTGAGGAATCTGCGCACTGGTGGCACTAGTCTACCTTCTCACCAACAGTGGAGGAGGCTTGCTTTCTCCCCGAAGCCCCACCAGTATATGTTGTTGATTGACTTCTTTTTTTTTTTTGAGACAGGGTCTTGCTTTGTAGTTCAGGCTGGCCCTGAGCTCACTATGTAGTCCAGGCAAGCCCCGAACTCAGCAATCCTCCTGTCTCTGCCTCCCGAGTGCTGGGATTACAGGCGTGAGCCACCACGCCCAACATTGACTTCTTGATAGAGGCCATTCTTTATGGATTTAGGTGAAATCTGTTATTTTCTTCTGCATGTCTCAAATGACCAGCAATGTTGAGCATTTCTTCCTATGTAAAGTGTCTGTTCATTTGAGATCTCCACTTTTGAACTGGGTCTTTAAATGGGGGAGGGCTGATTTTTTTTTTAAGTTCTTTATATATTTGAGTTAGTAGCCCTTTGTCTGAGAAACAGCTGGTAAAATTTTTTTTCCATACTGTGGGTTGTCTTTTCGCTCTGCTAGTGGTTTCTCTTGCTGTGCAGAAGCTTTTTAGTAAGATAAGATCCCAGTTGTTGATTCCTTCTGCTAGTTCCCGTGCTGCAGAGGTTCTGTTCATAAAGTCTTTCCCTAAGCCAGTGTGTCCAAGAGCTCTACCTCACCTGTTTGGCGGCAGGTTGAGTGTTTCTGCTTTAATATTTAGGTCTCTGATCCACTGTGATTTGCATTTAATGCATGCACTTTTATACTTTTGTTTGCATTTATATTATGCCGTTTACACTTCCCCCTCCCCCATGTGCACACTCTCAGTATTTGTCTCTCTGGCCTCCCCTGGTCTCCCATCTCCTCCGCAGCTCTCTCCTCTGTTTTCCGTACAGTTTGTCCCTTTCGGCACAGGCATCAGTGTGTGGGAGCCCGGTAAGCATGAGTGGCCAGGTGCTGCCAGGGGCCAGGGCCTCGCCATTGCACTTGTTTGCCTGCATGTGCAGCAAACCTCTGCACCCTTCTGGGGCCGCTGACCTGTATCTGCCCCGGCTGTCTGGCTGGGCCACACTGTCACTGCTTCTGCAGGGGGACATCCTTCGGTTACGTGGCCTTTCAGCCCGGGCATGTCCGGGTGGCCCAGGAAGTCTCACCTGTGCTCTTTAGTGAACACAGAGACCTGAAGTTCTTGATTGGCAGGGTTTTCTCGGGCCAAAGAGCAGTGAAGAGTTTGTGCAGTTATTTGGCTGCTCACGGGGAGCGGAGCTGGTCACTGTGCTCTGCTGTGGGCCTCACACCGACTGGAACGAATGGCTGAGGATCAGTGTCCCGTGAACATGAAATGAAACGACTCATCCATAGCTCTGTGCTCCCAGGGGCAGATTTCGGTTTCTCTGAGAGGAGTGTTGATTTTGGCAGAAAGAGAAGCAGTATCTTCAGCTGTGCTTTTGGAATCTTTGAAGGAATCTTTCACCTGGGTACTGCAGAATTCTCTCCTGGCGCCAAGTATTTGTGCACCAGATTAGGAGAACGAAGGGAACCTGTCTGTCTGCCTCCTGGAACTGACAGGCTGCAGAGGGGCACAGGAACTGACTGGTGCAAATGGAAATGTGACTTTAAAATGTGAGAAGTATTTTGTAGAAAAATATTTCGTGCAGAATGTCATGACAAAAAAGAGGATGGGGCCGGGGACTTAACTCACTGGTTCCGGTGTCTGCCTGGCAAGCTCAAGTTCAATCTCTGGTACTGTACATCACAATGCCAGGCATGGTGGCTCAAGCCTGTAATCTCAGCACTTGGGAAGCAGAGGCAGGAGGATTGCCAAGGGTTTGAGTCTAGCCTGGGCTACATAGTGAGCTCAGGGCCAGCCTGAACTATAAAGCGAGACCGTCTCAAAAAAAAAAAAAAAGAAAGAAAGAAAAAAGAAATAAAAGAGGATAAAAGGAGTAATGTGGTCTCAGTCAGGCGAGCAGAGAAGGCCTTTTGAAGAGTGAAGGTCAGCTGTGTCCTGAAATGCTGACGAGATGGCTTGTGTCAGGAGAGAGCGTGTGAGCTGCTGCTGTGAGGACAGTCGGAAAGGATTCTCCAGTCCTGAGTCCTGAGGGACATCCTGGCGGGCAAGGCCTGGCAGGGTGTGAGTTGTATGGAAGTCACCATGGCAGTGACTGATAAGTAACTTCCAAGTACAGGTCTTAGTACTTCACAATATAAAGACATATACTATGTTTTTTTATTGACATGAAGTGGGTGTTCTTTGTACACAGGTAATTGTCACTCCGTAGAGATGACAAACCTTTGAGTTAGGGCTGAAGGAAAGTACCCTGTGGATCCTTGGCTTTGCTGCTTGGCCATGGCTTTGAGGCCAGGCAGGCTGGACAGAGCCTTCCCTGTCACTGGACCAGGGGTCTCAGTGTGTGATGGCCTTCCACATCGGACACAGGCTGTGGGATGTGGGGTTCTGTAGACTCTGGAGGTCACAAGAAGAAGATGGGAAGGTGGGCAGATTCGGGGCAAGAGAACAGGAAAGATGGAGACAGTGGACATCGGAAAGTTTCAGCAAACTGAGCAGCTTGCTTATGGCCTGGTTATATATCTGATTTCCCTTCCCACCTGTTTGTCTCTGCACCTGGAAATATGGTGAATCTGAAAACCATTTGAATTTTCTAACTGAAATACCACTGGAATGTGAGTTTTGCAGTTCTTTCCTTTCTTGGTATTATCTTGGCATTTGTTCAGTCACCTAACTACACCTGACTCTTTGCTTCCCCATTGATTTGCTAGGCGTAGCAGTGCAGAGGTGTGTGTCCTCACAGTAGAAGCTAGTGAGAGTCAGCCAGGCCTGACACACGCCTGGAGTCCTAGCGTTCTTGGAGGCTGAAGCAGGAAGGTTGCCAGATATCCCCAACCTGGGCTATGTAGCAAGACCCTGCCTGAAAGTTAACTACGAAATTACATTTGAAATTAAAGAGGTTTTTCTGCAGTTTTTGATAGAGAAATATAAAAAGAAAAGATCTTAATAGATATACTTCTGGAATATAATAAAAAATTCAATGTCTATTTTAACAGGCCAATAGCAGGATATGCTAACCTGTGTCCAAATATGATCTCTACCCAGCCTCAGGAGTTCATCGGGATGCTGTCCACAGTGAAACACGAGATTATCCATGCCTTGGTAAACGCACTGTCCACTGCTCTTTCCTGTGGGCCTTGTTTTCCTCTTAGGCTGCTCTCTTTTTGATGCATATGTTAAATTTTGAAGTCAATAAGTTCTTAGTTTCATGCTCTGTAAAACCTGATTAAATGGATTACTATTGGTGAAGAATTTTTTCATGATTAAAAGAGGGAAAAGGGCCAGAGATTTAGCTCCATGGTTTGGGCACCTGCCTTGCAAGTGCAAGGTCCCAAGTTTGATCCCCGGTACCACAAGGAGAAACAAGAGAGAGAATAGGAAGGAGTGAGGCATGGTGATACAGCCTTGTAATCCCAGTAGTCTTGGAGGCTGAGGTAGGAGGATCACAAGTTTGAGCCCAGCCTTGGCAATTAATAGACTAAGATCCTATCTCAAAATAAAAAATAAAAGGGCTGGGGATTTAGCTCAAGTGGTACTGCACCTACCTTGGAAACACAAGGGCCCCAAGTTCGATCCTGGTACCACCAAAAATAAATAAAAATAAAATAAAGTAAAATAAGATAAAATAATAAAAAGAAACAAGGCTTGGGATATAACTTAGTTTAAAGGCCTGGGGTTCAATCCAGAGGGGGGAAAAAAAAAATAAATCCATTGAAAAAAATAAAGAATTTAAAATTCCCTAAGACCTTAGTGGTCTCATGACACTTTGCAGGTATATTCAGGCAATAGCAGGCAGTAGAACATGCTGGTTAAGAAACAGCAGATTGCACAGGCCTGGATGTGAATTTTCTCAGTTGGATCACTAGAAATATGTGTGGTCTTGGGCGAGGTAGTCAGCTTTGGAAACCTGAGTACATGCTACAGTGGATGTTTTTTCTTAAAGCATAAATAAGATAATATATATAGGGCCGGAGGGTTAGCTCAGTGGTTCCGGCGCCTGCCTCGCAAGCGAAAGGACCTGAGTTTGATCCCCGGTTACCACATATAATGCTGGGCGTGGTGGCTCACGCCTGTAATCCCAGCACTTGGGAGGCAGAGACGGGAGGATTGCTGAGTTCGCGGCGGCTTGCCTGGGCACCATAGTGAGCTCAGAGCCAGCCTGAACTACAAAGCGAGACCCTGTCTCCAAAAAGCAAAAAAAAACAAACAAACAAAAAAAAGATAATATATTATATAAATTGGGTACATTGTCCATGCTGTCTATACTAAGCTGTAATCTAATTGGTGGCTGTTATCTGTTGTACTTGGTGAGCTTCATATATGGCCTTAAAATATAAGCTTGGTCATTCAGTTATCAAATACAGTAAATAATAAGGTGAACCTCTAACCAGAGAATACTTACAGTCTTCACATAAGGAGATTCTAAAATAAAATGTCTTGTTTTTCCTTTTATTAAAACAAGTAAGTTGAAGGGCTCTGGGTGCAGCTCAGTGGCAGCTCTTGCATAGCATGCGCAGGCTCTGGGTTTGATCCCCAGCACTGCAAAAAAGAAAGAAGCAGAGGGAGAGAGAAAGCAAGACAAGCCTCCAAATTCCTGCTTATTCTAATAAAAGACAGGCATCATCGTAAGATTTTAACCTACAAGAACTATACACGCTTAAAAAAAAACTATACACGCTTAATGTTGAGAGAGAAAATAGTACCACAAATAATGAAACAAACTAATGAGGTTAGTGTGTTGTCTCAGGGAATCGCAAGTTTGAGTCCAACTTGGGCAGGTTAGTGAGACCTTTTCTCAAGGTAAAACATTTTACAAAGGGCTGAAGACAAAACTCAGTGCAGAGGTTTTAATCCCCAGCACAGATAAATAAATCTGATTATGCACATACGATTCTTCTTGTAAAAAACTGGTATATAGGTCATTTTACTGATGCTACCACCAGGAGAAACAGCTTGTCTACACATACATGTTCAGAATTATCTGCTCCACATTCACACACACATTTCTAGTCTTTAATAGTGTGCACACATGTGTTCCTCATGTGGAGTGCTGTGTGAGACGTGCCCTCCCAAATCTGATTCTGGATCGCTCTGTGTTCCTGGCTCCCCGTCAGTCCTGTCCGCAGGCTGTGCTCGTCATCCTGCAGCCGAGGTGTCACCCTGGCTCCCTGCTCTTCTGCACTCAGGAAGTGGGATAAGAACTTTCCACACAAGGTTTCTCCTGTCTTAAAAAAAAGATGCTGACTGGAGATTTAGCTCAGTGCTTCTGGTGCCTGTCTTGAAAGCAGAAGGTCCCGAGTTTGATCCCCAATACAAAAAAAAAGGATGCTAAAGGGCTATGAAAGTACATCTTGAGCTGTGGCAGAGCCCTGGTGGGTACTGTCTGGTAACCATGGAAACCTTGTGGGAAGGCATAGCAATGACTGCTACCCTCTCATAATACAGGAAAGGAAATTATTAGCTAAATAATGGTTTCTGGGAGGGAGAAAGGAAGGAAAAAATGGCAACAAAGCTTTTATACAAAGGGAGGGAAAGGGGTATAACAGGAAGGAGAATGGAATTAAAAATAAAATTTATTAAGTAAAAAGAGCCCTCAAAATAATGATTTCTTCATCTATTTGATTATGTGGACAGGAACATATTCTTGGTATTCTTTTTAAATTTTTTCGTATTTTGAGACAGGATCTCATTGTGTAGTCCAGGCTAGCTTTGAACCCACTAGTATAGCCTAGGCTAGCCTTGTACTCCAGCAATCCTCCTGCCTCTGCCTCCTGAGTGCTGGGATTATAGGTGTGTACTACTATACCCAGTTCTTGGCAATTTTTAATCAAAGTCATTGATTTTCTATTAGTTGTTTGGCATGCCGTGAAATGAGTGAAATGCTTTTGTCAGTTCAGCCCCTGCCCCAAGTCCAGAACTGATGTCTAACAGGATCTCAAACAAGGAAGAAGGCCAAGGTGACTTGAAAAAGCCAAGAGGAGTTGAAAACATAATAGTGTGTTCTTCAGAATTTGCACTGAAAGTAAAATGTGGATTTTTAAAAACTTTAATGGAAAATGTTTAGATCAAGTAGTTACAGTTCATAACATGGCTCACTCGGAGGTACAAGCTGTTTGTTTCCAGCCTGGTTGGCTCAGCTTGGCTTGTGCTTTTACTGAGCTCCTTAGAGCAGGTGCTTTATGCTCTCAGTAATCAGATGCCCTCTTCTCATTGAAGACATTTGGAACTTCTCACAGGGCTTCTCTGCTGGGCTCTTTGCATTCTACCGTGATAAAGATGGAAATCCTCTAACTTCAAGGTTTGCGGATGGTCTTCCTCCTTTTAATTACAGGTACTTGCTGTCTTTATTCTTATTCTTTTCCATTAGCATGTTAGAATGTGAGAGTCCTACCCTGTTAGGTACCACAGATAGTAGTATCTATGGCTTTGCTCAGGAAATTGTAGATTGAAGCAACTGAGAACCCATGACCTCTGTCAGCCTCATGACTTATGCAAGGAGCCTGTGCCCTTCTTGCCGGGGTTGGAACTTGTATTACCTTAAAGGCTGTTGGAAATGGGAGTTGGTTATAATGGGCCTTGTATTTTGTTTTTGTCTTGGCTTTTTTTTGAAGCAGGGTCTCACTTTGTAGTTCAGGCTGGCTCTGAGCTCACTGTGTAGCCCAGGCTTGGCCTCCCAAGTGCTAAAATGATGGGTGTGTGAGCCACCATGCCCCTGGCATTGTGGAAAGTGGTACTGATTGCTGATGTATGTGAGTCACCACACCCGGTATTGTTACATGTAGTTACTGGGATCGAACTCAGGACTTTGTGCTTCTAGGCAGGTGCCAGAACCACTGAGCTAAATCTCCAGCCCTATCTTGACTTTTTAATAATTACTGCTCGCCTGGGTCAGGCATTTCTCTTGCAAGCACAAAGTCCTGAGTTCGATCCTTAGTACCAAAAAAAAAAAGTACTGCCTACATATGGCAATATTTATGTCAACTGATTTTTTCTTTAAACTCAGGATATTAGCAATGATCTAAAGATTCAGGGCCTAATATAAGCAATACTAAGAAATTACAGAGAAGGTTTGATGAGTTTTATAGAAAATACTGTCACAGAACAGTGACTATTAGATATATTTATATTTAAAAACTCTAAATTAGTGGGGTTTTGTGGCACACACTATAATCCCAGCACAGGAGACTCCTAAGTGGTGCTGACACTGCTTCATGCTTTATTAGGACAGTGCTGATGTTTATGCATTAAAAACCCATACATGCTGGGCATGGTGGCTCATGCCTGTCATCCCAACACTCAGGAGGCAGAGGCAGGAGGATTTCTGAATATGAGGTTTGCCTGGGTTACATATTGCGCTCAGGGCCAGGCTGAACTATAAGGCGAGACCCTGTCTCAAAACAAAACCCATACTTATGACTTGTTTATGTATATTTTACTTCAGTTACAAAGATCTCTAGTAGTTGATATTAAATAGCCAAGTATGGTGACTCACGTCTATAATACCAGCACTCAGTAGTTGAGGATTGTTGCTAGTTTGAGGCCAACCTGCTGTACAGAGAAGAAGGATGTCTCAAAAACCAAAACAAAACAAAAATTGGATACACTTATAACCTCTTAGTTTGGAGAAACTATTAATCTGGAAATATGAATGGAGAAAAGGGTATTGAATGATTAATAAAGGTAAAAACTTTATTTTCTGGCTGACTTTGCTCATTCTATATTAAAACATTGCCTTGCCATGAAGAAGATAAAAGGAATTAAAAATCATCTCTCTCAGACATGAGCAGGATGGACAAATGTCTAGTATGACAGATGTTTTAGAAATTGTTGATTGAAGAAAATAGCAGATGGGTGGGTCATGGGTAGAAGAATGTTCACTGTACACCTCCTAATGGTTATTTTTTTAAATTTTCATAAGGTAACTTTTAAAAAAATCTTATTTTATTAGTAAGAATAAGAGATTCCTAAATATAATGGTAGAAATAATCTAGGACAAAAGTCAGAAAAAGTGATTTGCTTTATAGGGGAAAATCAAAATCAGTGAACCCTTAGTTTAGTCCCTGGTACCACAAACAAAACAAAAGAGCTATTTTATTACTTTCTTTCTGTAGTGTTAGAATTTTCTTTCTTTCTTTCTTCTTCTTCTTTTTTTTTTTTTGAGACAGGGTCTCATTTTGTAGTTCAGGCTGGCCCTAAGCTCACTGTGTAGCCCAGGCAAGCCTCGAACTCAGCGGTCCTCCTGCCTCTGCCTCCTGAGTGCTGGGATTACAGGCGTGAGCCACCACATCTGGCCTGTTTGGTATTTTAAAAATATAGAACACTTCACGAATTCACTTGTCATCCTTGCGCATGGGTCATGCCAATCTTCTCTGTATTGTTCCAATTTTATTCTATGTGCTGCCAAACTCCAGTGCTACGGTTTGAGTCCAGAGTCACATGCATGCTAGGAAATCACTCTACCACTGGGATACATCCCAGGCTGTTTTGTTTTGAGTCGGGGTCTTACTAAATTGGCCAAAGTGGTCTCGGACTTGTGTTGTATTGCCAAGTGGTAGAATTACAGAGTGCGCCACCATGCATAGCACGGGCATATTTTTTTGCCCATCACCCCACCTCTGGGGCTCTCAGTGGCTGGCAGGCTGTTTGTTTTTTAACCATAATTGAAGCTGCTGGTTTTCAAGCTCCATGCCACTGGAGAGGAGGCGGGGAAGGGCACCACAAACTTGCTGTTTGTAATGAGATTGTTAGCCAGTAATGTGCTTCTAAAAGTAGCTCCCCAAATAAAAGTCCCCAGGTTTTGTGATGTTCATGTCTCCTTCTGGAATTGGATTCTGGGGTGTTTGCCTTTTGAGCAAAGAATTGAATGAAATGAGCAAAAGATGTTGAGAAAGTTTGAAAAAAGTGAAAGAGAAGAGCAAGGGAGAAACTGGTTCTGCTGAGTTAAAGAGGAAAAGCAAGACTATACCCTGGAAGATAAAGGGAGGGCTATTCTGAAGAAAGCCACAATAGTGAATCGTTTGTGGTGTCCTTGTCTTTTTGTGCATCCTTGTCCTCACATCTCGAGGAATCCCGCGAGAACTTTTACATCCGGGTTCTGAGAGGCAGAGCTATATTCCCATGTCTCAGGCTAAAGTCAGGTCTAGGCTTCTTATTGGAAGCCTGCTTGAGTTCTTACAAGCCCAGATTATTTTCATATGTTCATAAAAACGTTTGAAGTGGGGCCGAAGGGTTAGCTCAGTGGTTCCTGCGCCTGCCTCGCAAGCGCAAGGTCCTGAGTTCGATCCCCGGTAACTACATACAGTGCTGGGCATGGAGACTCACGCCCACCAACAATCAATACTACATACCACAGTGGCAGGCGTGGTGGCTCACGCCTGTCATCCCAGCACTCGGGAGGCAGAGGCAGGAGGATTGCTGAGTTCAAGGCTTGCCTGGGCTCCATAGTGAGCTGAGGGCCATCCTGAACTATAAAGCAAGACCCTGTCACACACACACACACACACACACACACACACAAAACCTTTTGAAGTGGTAAGGCATTTACAAAAAATAACCTTTTATTCTGTACTTGCAGTCTTGGGTTGTATCAGTGGAGTGATAAAGTAGTTCGCAAAGTGGAGCGGTCATGGAACGTCCGTGATAATAAGACGGTTCGTCACCCCGTGTATCTCCTCGTGACCCCTCGTGTTGTGGTGAGTATCACTGCTGACCCATAGAGACAGGATGTGGGGATGTGCTGGGGCCGTGCAGGCTGCAGACACCGGCAGGGACTGCGGCCGGTCTGCCCTGTCCCGCCTGCACCTGGTAGGGTGGGGCCCAAATTTGGGTGGCGACCCATCCAGTCAGGGCCCGCTCACTTCCCCACCCATCTCCCGCAGGGAGCGGCCTTTGTACAGAAACATCCCGGTGTCAGCCACACAGTGTCCCCCGCACACCCTTCGCTCAGCGTGCCGCCCTCCCGCCCTCTAGCCAGGCATCTCTCTGCCCTCTGAATGTCTGGTCTGCTTGCCACCATTTCCCAGCCCTGGAAATCTCCAGCAGAAGAACAGAACCCTGGATGAGCCATTTGTCTTCCATTCAACACCTTGCTTTTCCCCTGCGAAGATACTTCCTCATAAGAGCAGGCTATACCACATGAGAGCTATTCTGGAGAGAGCAGGAGTCGCTGCACTTAGGACAGACCAAACAGACCAAGTTGAAACGGCGAAAAGGGGCAGATGAGGACGTGTAATGACAGGAGCCGGAACAGGTGTGAAGGCGGATAGGCCCGGTGTCAGGGGACCTAGAGATACCAGCAAGACTGCGCCTGTGAAGGGAACGGCAGAGGACCTCCGTGCTCACGTCAGCGATGGGTGCGTCACCACCAGCCAGGCAGAAATTCACAAGGAAACCTGGGACCCGAATGACACTGAGGCTAAGCGGATGGGCAGACAGGCGCTAAGTGTTCCATCCAGCACGGCAGAATCCAGGCTCTTCTCACAGGCACAGGACGTTCTCCAGAACACAGAACAAAACCGAACAAGATTGAAATGGCTGGGTGTGGTGGGGTGTGCTTCACAGCACTCGGAGGTTGGGGCAGGAGATTGCTGGGCATTCAGGGCCACCCTGGGGCTCCATAGTGAGACTATCTCAAAAAAATACAACAAAAAAAGAAGACAGAAAGAATAAGTACTTTTCCAGCCTCAGAGGTGTGATAGTAGGAATTACAACAGAAATTTCAGAAGTACATGGAATTTAAATCACAAGCTCCTAAACTACCAATAGGTTAATGAAGAAATTAAAGAAGTGCTGAGGGTGTCAGATGCTTGCATAGCATACATGAAGCCTTGGGTTCTAGCCCTACAACAAAAAAAGAAAGGGGGGAAGGAAGGAAAGAGAGAAAGAAAGAAAGGAAATTCAATACCTGAGACAAATAAAAATGAAAATATACCATGCCAAAAATTACATAGTTCTAGAGATGTGTACAGCATTAAAGAACTACATCAAAAAAGAACCAGCTGGTGTGGTAGCATGCCAATCCTCAAACTTTTCCAAAAAATTGAGAAATACTGCCAAGCTGTTTTCACAAGACCAGTATTCTGATAGCAAAGTCAAATGAGAATATTTGTGTTTGATTTGGTTTGGTTTTGTCTTATTTTTGTGAGTCAGGGTCTTACTGTTGTCCAAACTGGCCTTGAACTCATGGAGATCTTCCTCCTTTAGTTTTCTGAATGCTGGGATAGATAAGGATATTATAAGAAAAGAGAGTCACAGTGTCTTTGACCAATATACTGTGGAGGCAGAAATCTTCAGCAAAGATCTCAAGTTTATGGCCATCTTGGGCAACTTAATGAGACCCTGTCTCAAAACAGAAAAAAAGAAAGGGCTGGGGATATAGCTCAGTGGTAGAGGGACCCTGGGTCCGATCCCAGTACTGCTTAGAAAAAGACACTTTGAATCATTCATTTCTCAATTGAAAAAAAATACAAATAAATGGCAAACATATATAAAAACCTTCAGTATCACAGATTATTAGAGAAATGCAAATTAAACATTGTATCCCCTGTCAAGATGGCTGTGACCAGAGGACAGGACAACACAAGCTGGCAAAGACGCTGTGGGGAAGTGTGTCTAAGTCACCACTGTGACTGAGACAGTTGCCAGAGAGAGGAGGGTTAGGAGAAATCGTAATCTAGCAAAGAGGCATGTCACGCTATCCAAATATCTTAACTTTACCATGAACTATTCTTAAAAATGAAGCACTCTCTCCTTACCAAAGTAATTTTTTTTTTTTTTTGAGACAGGGTCTCGCTTTTATAGTTCAGGCTGGCCCTGAGCTCACTATGTAGCCCAGGCAAGCCTCAAACTCAAAGCAATCCTCCTGCCTCTGCCTCAAGTGCTGGGATTGCAGACGTGAACCACCACACCCAGCATTGTGGTATGTGGTACTGATCACTGGTGGGTGTGAGACACCACGCCCAGTATTGTTGTATGTGGTTATCAGAGATTGAACTCAGTACTTTGCACTTGCTAGGCAGGTGCCAGAACCACTGAGCTAAATCTCCGGCCCACCAAAGTAATTTTTAATGTTTGTTATATCCAGGTGATTAAAGATTTCCCTTATCTCTTAGGATGAAGCACGAAAACATTTTGATTGTTCGCTCCTGGAAGGAATGGAGCTTGAGAATCAAGGCGGCCTGGGCACAGAGCTCAACCACTGGGAAAAACGACTACTAGAGGTCAGCTCATTGTTAAATTTCGCTGAGCTTCTTTTTCTTCTTTTATTGTTTTGTTTTGTTTTTGAGACAGGGTCTCGCTTTGTAGTTCAGGCTGGCTCTGAGCTATGTAGCTCACTATGTAGCTCAGGCAAGCCTCGAATTCAGCAATCCTCCTGTCTCTGCCTCCCGAGTGCTGGGATTACAGGCATGAGCCATCGCGCCTGGCTTTCTTCTTTTATTGTCAAAGTGATTTATACTCATGGGAAAAGTTGTTCAATAGATTATATACTAAAAAATTTAAAAATCCTTTTTTCATTTCCAGAGTTTTATTGTATTTTTGCATTTATATTTTTTCTTTTCTCTCTTTTTCTTTTAAGGCAGGCTCTTGCTAGCTCAGGCTGGCCTTGAGCTCACTTTGTAGCCCAGGCTGGCCTCGAAATCAGAGCCATCTGCCAGTCCTCCTGCCTCAGCCTCCCAAGAGTTGGTACCATAAGTGTGTGCCGCCATCCCTGGCTCACTGCTCAAAGTAATCACAAAGCTTTTTGCACATCTACTATACCTTCCAGGGGTTGTGTTTCCATTTATGTTTTTAGGTTCAGCTAAACAAGTGAACTCAGGAGATTGGGAAGCCCACATTTAGCAGAAACTCGGGGTCTTTCCCCTCACCCTCCAGCTCAGCGCAGGAGCCCAGACCACAGCATAGGTGTAAGGACCAGCCTGGTGTAGGGGGCCATGTCTCAAACAGGAACCCTGACTTTGGTAATGGCCACCGGGCTGTGGTCCCCACCAGCTCCTGAGTGCTATTTGCCCACCATTGGACCTGAGGGACACATTTGAAGCAAAAGGAGATTCCATCAGAAGTGTCAGTTGAGGCATTTTAAAGAAGCCTTTTTATGTTTCACCATTGTGTGTTTGTTTTGTTTTGAGGCAGAGTCTCTGAATGGAGCCTAGGCTGGCTTCAAACTCAGGGTGATCCTCCTGCCTCAGCCTCCTGGTGCTGGGATTATAGGCATGCACCACCATACCTGGTCTTATTTTGCCCTTTTTTTTTGAGACAGGGTCTCAATTTGTAATTCAGGCTGGCCCTGAGCTCACTATGTATCCAGGCAAACTATTTTGCCATTTTATAATGAATGCTTTATCAGCGCTTAGTTGACATTTTAAATATGTACCAGAGGAGGCACAGAAATCACTGGGAGTTCCACAGCCATCTTCTGATGAAAGTCTGTTGGTGATTTTCAGAATGAAGCAATGACGGGTTCTCACACCCAGAACCGAGTCCTCTCTCGGATCACTTTGGCGTTAATGGAGGACACCGGGTAAGAGAGCTGTGAATCATTATTATCGTCATAAAGACAAGGTCTTGCTGTGTCGTTCAGGCTGGCCTCAAACTCATAGCCATCCTCCTGCCTCAGACTCCTGAGTGCTGGGATTATAGTTGTCCACAGTTACTGGTGGCTAAATTTTGATCTAAAAAAATGTACTGACATCTGACAACTCTCTACATATGTTAATCCTAGCATCGCCCCTCGCTAACTTGTGTCTGTGACTTGGTCCCCTGTGTGTGAAATGGGGCCATAACCATCAGTACAGGGAAAGCCCTCCCTGCACCGCCTGGCCACTGTGGCCGCCCTGAGCATGGCGTCGTAGTAAAGCCCTGGAGACAGTCTGGAGTCTCGGGAGCAGCACTCACTGTGACCCCTGCAGTGCTGTCCTTTCCTCTGCTGGCTTTGAGAGAAGAAAATGTTAACTAAGATCCAGTGAGTCAACCACACCCCTCAGTCAGGCCACTCAGAAACCTGTCCGGAAGGTCCCCCGGCCCTCTGCGAGCTCTGTGCACTCAGTGGGTTCAGCTCAGAGCCACTTGCTCAGGGACACAGGTGCGGCCTTCCAGGGCGCCTCACACTTGCCTTTGCTGACACTCACCACACAGGAGGCCTTTTCCGATCCGCCATCCCACTAGCTCAGCGTCTTCACGGAAGCAGGCACTGAGTTTATTTATTCACTGCTGTCACCTTGGCACCCAGCAGGGCATCCGGTGGTCCCGGGGCTCTCATTGACCACTTCATGCCCGGAGTGAGCACTTCCAGTCAGCACAGCTCAGCTGCCCACTAGTGTGCCGAGGCAGCACCTGTTCCCACCCGACATCCGAACGGGGGTCGGAGCACTAGTGCCTTTCTGCAGCTCTTGGCGAGGCATGTTCTTGAAAGCAGCTTGAGAGGCGCCACATTACCTGTTTCTGCTTTGCTTGATTTTGCAGGGAGAGGAATGGATAGGATGATTCCTACCCTTCCTGGAAGGCTGTGTTTTGTTTACTAAAGGGACAAGATATGGTACAGATAGGTAAGAAAGGTTTTGTATCCTTTAGGACTTTTGCAAACTAATCTTGTCCCTGAAGAAAAAAAAAGAACAAGCCAGTGTGGTACTACACGCCTCCAATCCCAGCAACCTAGGAGGCTGAGGCAGGAGGATCACAAGTTTGAGGCCAGCCTCTGCAACTCTGACTGAGAAATGCCCTATCTCAAAATAATAAAACTAGGGTCAGGGATATAATTCAGTGGTTCCACGTCTGCCTGGCAGCTCCAATGTCCTGAGTTCGGTCCCCAGTATTGGGAAAAAATAAGTAAGACTGGCATATAGCTCAGGGCCAGAGCAACTGCCCAGCATGTGCAAAGGCTTTGGGTTCCATCCCCAGAATCAAAAAGAAGAAGAAAAAGAATACTAAAAAGGTATATTTACTGCCTTTGATTAAATGTATCAGAAAACAAAATGCTTTCTTTTTCCTGAAATTAGAACATTTAAAAACTGTTGCCCGTAGTTTTCATTTGTCCTATCATAATGGCATAGCATTTAGTGGCAGACAGGGCCGTTACTGATAGGAGGCTGCAAAGCAAGGCCGAAAAGCAGGAGCCCAGGCCTCTGCGTGCGGTCAGGCCTGGGCCACCCAGCAGCCACACTGCATGTCCTCCTCGGTGCCCACCCTGTTTCTCTGGTTCTCTCCAAGCCCCCATCACTGTCTTTTCACATCCCGTCTGGGTCCTACCCTGCAGCTCTGGCGCTTCTGAAAATCACAGAGGAAGCGTGCTGTGTCTTCTCATCAGGGCAGACCTCCTTCCGGTGGGGCCGGTTACCTGTCCCTGCCGCTGCGAGCCTGTGTGTCAGCTTCCTTTCTTGAAGGGGCTTTGTGGCCAGCTGTGGCCAGGCTCCCAAGTCACTTGAAAGGTCCCAATTTGCTTGATGTTGAGATTTGTCATCCATATGCTAGACTTGTATTTATCTATATATTTTTATTTTTTGAGACAGGATCTTTCTGTGTAGCCCCAGTCGGCCTTGAACTCACGGTAGTCCTCCTGCCTCAGCCTGCACAGGGCTCAGATCACATGTGTGCGTCACCACCCTGGCTTGAGACTTGTGTTTTTTGTTTTGTTTTGTTTTGTTTTTTGCGGTACTGGAGATAGAACTCAGGCAGGCATGGTGCCACTGAGCTACATCCCCAGCCCTGCCTGGTTTCTAAAATGACAGTGACAGCAGTGTTCTGTTTGAATTCTTCCTACAGCTGGTATAGAGCAAACTACAGCATGGCTGAGAGGCTAGACTGGGGCCGGGGGATGGGCTGTGACTTTGTAAAGAAGAGCTGCAAGTTCTGGATGGATCAGCAGAGACAGAAGTAAGTGCCCGTCTCTTTCGTCATCACAGTATCTCTGGTTATGTAGTTCATTTCTGACTTGGGTCTTTATC
>PVIC010022473.1:0-27642 GCA_004025085.1 Thryonomys swinderianus | reverse complement strand
CACCTACCAGCAATCAACACCGCATACCACAATGCCGGACGTGGTGGCTCACGCCTGTCATCCCAGCACTCGGGAGGCAGAGACAGGAGGATTGCTGAGTTCGCGGCGGCTTGCCTGGGCACCATAGTGAGCTCAGGGCCAGCCTGAACTACAACGCGAGACCCTGTCTCAAAAAGCAAAAAAAAAAAAAAAAAAAAAAGTACCAATAAAGTCAATTTTAAAAAACCAAACAGCAAAAATCCAGGAAAACGGAAGAGGGTGCAACAGGAATGCAAGGGTACAACAGACATAAGAATTCTTATCATAAACAACAGAGAAGTCTCTGGAGCAATATTTTCAAGTACTGTTAGGAAAACAAACCTAAACAAATGCACTAGAAGAACAGCTTGTAAAAGTTAAGGTGACAAAGCTGCCCATGGTGGTACTCGCTGGAAGGCTGAGGCACGAGGCTCAAGCGCAAGCCCAGCCCGGCAACTCAGCAGGAACCTGTCTCAAAATAAAATAAAGAAGGATGGAGGACATAGCTCAGTGAGAATGCCCTGAGTTTAACTCCCAGTACCACAACAAAACAAAACCCCTTGCAGAACTCAATACTAAAAAGGCAGGATTTTCCTGAACAGAGATGATTCCTTATTATACACAAATTATTACAGAGAAAAGAAATATTTAGCACTTGTTATGTATCACAGCTAGATGCCAGACATACAAACTTGAAAATAAAATCTTTACCTTTAGGGAATTAAGGTATAAATAATAGTAACTATTACTACTATGAATACTACACTGGGAAGATTTTAAAACATTATGATTTGACAGGCAGCAAAAAGTTAAACGTGCTTTACTAAACAACACACACTGGTCTGTGTATGTCACACACATTAACTCAGCTATAACAACCTAACAGGATTTTTCCACATCTTATAGATGAGGAAATTAAGGTAAAGAGACCACAGTCACAAAGCAAGTGAGTACAAAGAATCTGAGCCAAGTAGTCTTGTTTTCAGGTTGATCCTTCTGTCCTTCATTTATTAAGAAAAACAATGCATCCCAATTATAAGGCAATTTGTAGCAAAGTTTAATTTTTATAATCCTCTTAAAAGCCTTCTATGAACTCCCTTTGCTAATCAGAAGGGGTAGTGTGAGGTGGGTTTTTTTTTTTTTTTTAAAGAGAAAACTGTGTGTCTTTGGTTTACAGTGAGGCCATGCTTATGATATCTCTTCTGCTAAAACCTCCTGTGTGTGTTTTGACCCGAGGGAGAGATGTAATGTCTGTCCAACTGCAGCTCCATTTAGTTTTCTCAGGCAGATTTGAAATAACCTGACAGGGAGCCAACACTACTCTCCTGGGAGAAGGGGGGAAGGTGGGAGAAGGAGGAGAGAGGGGGAGCAGGGGAAGGAGGAGGGAGGGGAGAAGGGAGTGAGAGAACAGGCATCTATCAGGATTTGGAGGCAGGGATATCACCGTTCTCTCCTTCAAGGTATGGCACAGCAAGCTGTTTGTTGAAATGGCCATTTTATCCACAATGTAAACAACAATGAAAATCCCATCAAACATACTTGGTAAAAAACAAAACAGAGGAAATAAAGGAAGAACCAAGGGTAGGCCCGGGCTCCAGAAGTGCTGTGCCCCTGATATTTCCTTATGAAAGGGTGGTCTGCGTGTGTGCTCACTTTGGGACAAAACCCAGTGTGACCACTTCCGCACTCTTTTGAACCTAGGTTATAACACACCATGATGAAAGTCAAAGAAAAATATGGAAAGTAGAATTATGCAGAATAAAACAGCTCCAATTAGTCACTTGCTCATTCATATGAATGGCTAATGAATTTAACACCCAGAGATATTTTAAAAACAATCTTAGATTTCATGGTAGCGTTCTACAATCAGCATCTTGCATCCTGGCCTTTGTACGTCACAGGTCCACTGATCAAAACAGTAATCATCCCAGAAGAAAAATCTGAATTCCTTGAAGAACACAACCATTCCCCTAGCAAAAGACGTACAGTGCAAAGTACACAGAAATCAGGTAAGAGCTCGAGTCCTGGCTGGCAGAACTCAGGCCAGTCTGCTCTGCTCATTTTGTTTCTGCAGAACAAATGGAACAGAGACGCTGAGATGGACGCCGACACAGGCCAGATCAAAGAGGGGAGGAAGAGCGTGTCAGATTCAGAACTGAAGTTGATGCTGGTTTTGTTCCAAAGAGGAGCAATCGGCACAGCAGTGACAAGCCCACCTTTTAGTGTCCATGGAGGCATTTAGCTAATTAATGGTTCTCAATCCTGGAGACACTTTAGAATCACCTGGGAAGATTTTAAACCATTATGATTTGATAGGTTGGGGAATTCTTTTTTTAAAAATGTCACCTAACTGATTCTCATGCAGACCCAGGGTTGAATACTAATGTGAGCTATTATTAGATCATCCTCCACTTTCTGTTCTTCCCCACTCTCGATACTTTGTTCTTACCCCTTAGGTAATAAAATTACAACTACTTTAATTCACAAGACTCTTCATTTTCCTATTACTAATTACTAGCATTTCTTCATATAATGTACCCTGAGAAGCTTGACTATTATCTCTCAGGAAACTGCTGTATCTAAAACTGAAGGCTGGTAAAATAGGAGGGGGAAAAAAAAAGACACATCACTCCTGGGGGGAAAGTAAGCGGAGGTCATTACAAGGAATGAACCTCAAGATAATCCCATAGTTGGCAACCTAAGCAATCTTTAGCACAGGCAATCAAAGCTACTTCTCCTTTCATACTTATCCCTGTTTTGCTCGGTAACCACATTCAGAGAGAGATAAATGGGCTTTTCAAAGGAGCAGGCCTTTTCCAAATACCACAGTCTTAGACAGATATAATGTGTCAGTTACACCGTATCCTAACAACATGTGTCACAAAAGGAGAGTATGTGATGCCATGCAGGGCCCTAGGTTGGTGTTCAAACAAGTCATAGGGGAGCCTCATTTAGGGAAACACACTCAGGGAAAGTTTATATGAGAAAAATGTGGATTGGAACATATATATTCATTAGAGGGAGGCCGGCAGGAGACAGTTTTTGCTCCAAAGTTTTGTGAAACTTACTTGTTTTTCACCCCTGAAGCTTCAGTGTAACCATGACTCCATACAGCTGGAGCTCCAGACGCATCTCCTGCTGAAGGCTGGTCAATCTTGAAACAGCGGATGTTACTAACAAGAAAACAAGGAATTGGAATCATTAAAACCAAACACAAACGCACATGAACTGCTACCTTTATCTGGGAAATGAAAACACCTGCTAAGCACCCTGTACTAATCATTTCTTATTATATTTACTCTGTCTGAAAGAGGAGCCAAAGGAACTAGTTATTCATCATGATAAAAACCAATGCACATGTACACAGACCAGGATAATTTTTCTCATGACCACTATAAAGCAGCCATTAGAGATTGTCACACTCCACTCTAGGGAGCTGCTTTCTCTTGGCAATGAAAAAGACAGCTCTTAGCCTTCACATAAGAAAACAAAATACGAGGTTTAGGTTGAGTGTACTCATGTTATGGACACTCAGACTTGAGAAGAACAAATTATACTGTGGTTAGATGAGGTGAGGATATTGTGCAATATTCACATCCAAATTCATTTTCTGGCTTTATTATCCTTTCAAATACTGAGTAAATATTATTGAGGACTTGCTATTCTTTGGATCTTCTGATTCTTTCCTCCCTTGTATAAGCTAAGAATACCTATCAATAAATAAAATGTACATGTGAAGCTACAAAGTATATGGGAGATTTTAATAAATTATGTATTTAACTGATTTAGTTTTTGTCTCCCCTCAGCTCTCAAATTAGGTCTATCAGGTCAATAAATAAAAATGGGGTGGGAGTGAGCTCTTTAATGTGACTTCTTAAAAATAAGCATACTAGAAAGCAAGCATTCATTGTGACCAAAAGGAAGTTAGAAAAGATATGAAATACATCTTTAGAAGGAATGAATACCACATAGTAAAATAAACCCTTCCTACTTGTAAATTACCACACTTGGTATATTATTTAAACAAGTTAAACACTACGCATCATCACTTGATGACCTAAACACCTAAATTCTGTGTCAAGACTCCAACAACTTAAGTTATCTGTTGTCATTAACTTCTAAATTTAACAAATACAGAGTATTCTAAGAATCAAAACACAAGGATGTAAACTGATATTTAACTAGTATTTTCTTCGTAGGAGTAGCTGCTGGTAATTTCTATGAAATTTAGAAACATTTGGTGGAAGAAGACAGTTTCTGTTATCAACTACTAGCAAATATATTCACTCCCTTAACCTAAAAAGGCTAAAAATATATACTGTAATCACAGATGTCAATAGAAATCCCTAAATCAAATTAATATGTCATTTTAGAGTAGGGCTATTGATACTCTTCTAAAAGTTTGCAATCATATCAATAATAGGCATTAAAAAGATTAGTCTTATTTGCTCTCTGTATAAACTGACACTAAATTTTATCCTTCTAGAATGGATAAAATGCCAGGACTTCTGGAAGCATCTTAAGGCTCACACTACCTTCCGGAATTCTGAGCAAACATGCAGGCTCATTTCTAAAGCTGATCATTTCTACAGAACATAGTCTTCAAAGAAATAAATCCATTTCATAGCCTGGTCATTAAAGAAAAAAATATCTATAAGTTTCCTGCTGGACTCAATAACCCTTTGCAGCACAGGACTGGTTTTTTCTTTTCTGCCCAGCTGAACATAGCAGGCCTGAGGAGCTGGTGGGATCTGAAGCTGGCTCTTGGACAGCTTCAAATCAGTTTCGATGTGTGGGAGGAGCTCAGTCCCACACAAGAGTTTTCTATGATCTCAGGCAGAATGAACTGGCCAACCAGACTCTCCTGAGTTATTAAGAACCTGTGCCTTCTGGATGCTAAACAGAAGTTAACATTTTCAGTATTGTGAGTCACTGTTACTAATTTTTTGTTTAAATCTGAAAGTACAATGACTATAGCACAATTAGTAACTCAAGCACACATTCTCACTCTTAAAACTTTTACAAACAGATTTTTGTTTTTGGTAGGATCTCCTCTTCTGAGTGTGTATGTGTACACACATGGTTTTCCACTTTTTCCTATTATGCCATGAATATTTTTTAAAGTTTCTTTATATTCATTCTAAATATGAATGAAAATATTTTGGTGACTATGATGCTTAAAATGAACACTGTATTTCTGACTACTTTTTAAAACAAATTTTTGCTCTAGAGAACCTTAATCTAAAGTAGTTTGAATATTTTAAAAAGGTTTATAGTAGGCCAGTTGCTTTTTTTTTTCTTTTTGAGACAGAGTTTTGCTATGTGGATTGGCCTGAAACTCATGGCGAGCTTCCTGTCTCTATCTCCCAGGTGCTGGGGTTACAGGTGTGCACCACACACCTGGCTGCTGACCAACTGCTTTTAAAAAATGCTTCAATTGATCATACTCCTCAAAAGCACCAACATGAAAGGCGAAAATGTTAACCTGAATAACATTTTATGATTTTATTGACAGTGACACTAATAAATTTGAACATCTTTTCATATAACAATTTCTAATTCTTCTGTTCAGTATTAATGTCTTTGGTCCCTTTTCTGTTTGAATAAGTACTTTTTTTACTGACTTATAAAGTACATTCTATAATAAGAATATTAATGTTAGTTTCTTTGCTGGTAATTTTTCCCACTTTGTCATTTGTCTTTTAGATTTACTATTGGTAATTTTTTGAAACAGGTGCCTGAATGTTCACATGTAAAATTTTGGTATAAATACATACAACAATAATATAAAAACCATTCTACATATATTGATTTCTTGAGTCTTTCTCTCCCAGTTTACCTATAAAGCCCTTTTTAAGCTTGTAAGGATATTGATATGATTTCTTCTAAAAATGATTTCATACATTTAACTCAAAACAGATTTTTCTGTGAAACAGAAATATTTTCCTCTAGTTTTATTAGCAAATCTTGATAAAATTGCCTTTTTAAAAATTGCCTTTTAATATGACAGCTACTTATATTTGTAAAATATACTCAAGAAGATGGAAATATACTCTAATAATTCATGTACTCTCAGACTTAGAAGTCCCTTCAGAGATCAAGCAGGCTACCTCTTCCACCTCACAGATGATGAGACAACTGAGGTCTGTACAGACTGAGGCCTTAAAGCTGTGGTTTCACATCAATGATGAACATTAGAGAGAACCTACGTCACATGTCTTCCTCAGAACAGTATGCTTCGGCAGTTTCTTCCTATTGTATATGAAAATCAATTTTTCTGTCGAGTACTCAAAATGGCAACAAACAGGCTTTCATCAGGCCACTTCTAACTAGGAATACTTTTAGTGCTCTTCAGGTTTTGATTTGCACTAAACCAAAGACAGTATTAATGGGCCATTCACAAAATTCTACTTTTCAGTTTTTTTCTATGATAAAGTGACTTTTAGTAACACATATTCCAATACTATATAAGCATTTATAGCAGACACATGACTAATGTGCGTTAATGTTTAAGACTGCTATTTTACTATACACTAAGAAACTGAAAATCTATTCTTTATCAATACCATCAAGAATATTTGTAGTATCAATGCGCTCTTTCCTAAAATAGGAAGAGAACTTTGACTGGATCTAACTAAATCAAATTCCCAGTTTTGTTAACTTTCCTCACATCAGCCATCTCTTTCAAAATCTTTCCTCCTCAAATACACTTTCAGTGTCACTCCATTGGTAACTTCTGAGATTTATGTAAACCACATTTATACCCTGGTTGTTCCATGTTCTCCTGAATATTCTGTATCCTGTTAAGTTTGTATATACAGCTAATATGGTAAGTCAACAGATACTTTTATGCTTCACGCTTTCATTAAGCTATAAATCCCATTGCCAGCAAATGTTGATGGGGCTAAAGAGCTTAAACCAATACTCACTTCAGCAGTTCTAATGTTTTGTGGTCCAGGGAGAGGCGGGGGTTTCCAGTCAGGTCGAGTTCTTGCAGTTTGGGAGGCAGGTTTTCTGGTAAAGTGATTTCACTTAGTTCATTACAGCTCAGGTCCACACACTGAGGAACAAGTGGAAACAACAGATGTTCTAGAGAAGTTACTTAGTGCTACTATCTGCAGGCGAATCAGTTTGATCATTTGCTGTAACTACTGGTCAAATGGAAAAAAATCAGTCACTTGCTACTCTGGCATAAATAAGGTTTTGCTAAATAAAAATTTTTACTTTCTTTGACAACAGAAAAGCCCATATTTGGTAATTTATTTCCACCAAATGTGCGTTTAGCTGAAAAAAAAAACCCGAGGATAGTTTTTCTTACTGTTTACAAAATCTGTGCCTGCTATAGTGAAGAGGGCTACAGTTCCAACATTAAAGGAACTTTGAAAAGCCTTAACATAAAAGATAACAAAAAGCAAAAATGAGAAAAATGAAGAGAATACACTGAAAATGAGATCTTTCAGAAGAAGCTAAATAAGAAACTGGCAAAAGGTAAATTAGCAGGTAAGCCCACCTTCTGCACATGAACAAAAGGGGGGCTATGTCAGGTATGGATCCTGATCCAATCAACAAACACTGGGACTCTCCTGACCTACTTGGAAAAGAATCACAAAAGAGGTCATTGTGTTGATTACAACAAAAGTTAAGTGCTAACTGTAAACAGCAAGACTACATTCTTTTTTTTTTTTTTTTTTGAGACAGGGTCTCACTTTGTAGTCCAGGCTGGCTCTGAGCTCACTATGTAGCCCAGGCAAGCCTCAAACTCAGCAATCCGCCTGTCTCTGCCTCCCGAGTGCTGGGATTCCAGGCGTGAGCCACCATGCCCGGCACAAGACTACATTCTTTTTCATAACACACCAAAGGTCTAGCCGAAGCAAACTAAGAAACACTGCTCTGCTGTGCTGAGAGCAGGAACCTAGCTAGCTAGGGAGGGCTTACCATGGGCAAGAGAAAACAACAATGACAGGTGAGGGCTCCAAATCTGACAATGTGGAACTCTCAATTCACCATGATTGGTAGAAGGCTTTCAGATCTGTGGCTTGAATTAGCACTTCATTATAATTGAAAAAAAATATAAAGAACTAATTAAAAATATCCAGATAGTTTGGAAGGAACTGCACTGAATTATTTCAGTATCTTAAAAGTAGATAATCTGTTTTATTTGGAAAAATTATTAAAGGACTTCAGTTTACTATGGGTTGAGGAAGCAAGGACTGGGTAAAATGATATCTTACCCATATGTTTTCTGAAAACATTAGGACTTCAACTAATGCATCAAAACCTTTCATACTATTGCTACCAAATAACAGCAATGATAAACATTATATTGCCATTTTAAATAATTATATTTTATAAGCACTAGAATTACATTGAAAATAAATCAGAAAATTCATTTTTGAATTCATCACCGTAACACAGTTCTACCATTCTTATTTCTTTATTAGCCTTATTTTTGATGTTTTAAACAAATTTTTTTTTTTTTTTTTTGAGATAGGGTCTCACTTTGTAGTTCAGGCTGGCCCTGAGCTCACTATGTAGCCCAGGCAAGCCTTGAACTCAGCAATCCTCCTGTCTCTGCCTCCCGAGTGCTGGGATGACAGGCGTGAGCCACCACACCCGGCACTGTGGTATGTGGTATTGATGGCTGGTGGGTGTGAGTATGTGTTTACCGGGTATCGAACTCAGAACCTTGCACTTGCGAGGCAGGTGCCAGAACTACTGAGCTAAATCTCCGGCCCTTTAAACAATTTTTATAAATCATAGTTATAGGTGTAATTTCATTCAGCAGATGAAGTGTATTTCACTTCATCATTTATCATTTTATTGCAACCATTTTCTTTTTTTTAAAACACAGTATATGCTTGTTATTATCCAAAAAGGTTCATCCTCCAAGTTCTTCCAGACTGGGGACTTTACTTTCCTTTTCTGAGCAACCATTTTCTCTACCTTATTTTTTTGCAGTACCAGGGATCAAACTTGTGGCCATTGTGCTTGCAAGGTAGGTGTGGTACAACTTAAACTAAATCCCCGGCCCAATTTTCCCTATCTTCATTCTTACCTGCTGTGGCCTGTCTCTTTCTGAAATTCATATATTGAAACCTAATCTTCACTGTGATACATTAAAAGGTGGAGCCTTTGGGCAGTGATCAGGTCACGGGGCTCTGCTCCCAGGAGTAGGGTTAGAGCTCTTGCAAAAGAAACCTGAGAGTGTTTGATAGTCTTCCTGCCATGTGAGGACACAGGGCGGCACTAGTTAGAGGAATGTTGTCTGTCAGCTCCTTGGTCTTGGACTTGTGAGCTTTCATGGCATTACCCTGACAGCATTATAAGGTGGACCAGAGGGCAGCGAGACAAACAGAGTTAGGATGCAATCACAGTCTCCAGGGGAAAGGCGCTGTGGGTCAGAACAAGGACAATGGAACTGAATTTGTTAAAAATAAATGTATGTTGTTTATAAATTTATATTGTTAAAAATTATCCAGTCTAAAGTATCTGTTTTCATAGCCTAATGGCCTAAGACTCCATCATCTTCAATATACCCCACACTGCTTCTAGTATAATATATGTGTGTGTGTTTATTTAACATTGACGAAAGGGAAAGTTATATCCATTTTTAGTTATAAATGATGGTTGCAAAAAGAATCAACTAGGCTTTAATGACATATTGGTTAGTAATGGTGATATTGGTGAGTAATGGGTTAGTTGCCAGCACAGTGAAATAACCAGTGGGGGCAGGGTGTGGGCTGGGTCATTATACATAACCACCTGATAGTAGGCAATGCGACTGAAAGGACTATAAATATGGATCATTTAGGATGAAGGGATTGAGACATTAATTTAGAGGTCATGGAATTCTTATGTTTTAAAATTAAAGACATTCTAGAGCAATACTGGATTTTATGAAGGTGACATATGGAATTTTTAATGTTACCCAAAGATTTAAACTCTCAAAGTTCTGCAGGTACACAATGAATCTGGCAGGTTATTTTTGAGGAAGCACTGGCAGTGGGATGCAGGTCTGTACCACCCTCTGCCCAGGCCCATCTGGCTCACAGGCCTCCTTGAGTCTGATCCACTGTTGGCAACTCCCATTGTCTACCTAGTTGCACCACTTGGCTCAGACCATAGTACCTCTCCCTGGATGACACAACTGCATATTAACTTGGACTGGTCTCACCCCTTATGGTGTTGTCAGGTTAACTTTGGAAATGTATTTATTCATACAATCACACCCCAGCTCCGGTCTTTCAGGGGCCCCCAAGTGCCCTTCAGCGTGCCCACAAAACTCCTCAATACTAAGATCCTTCAGCTCCAGCTTCCACCCATTATTTCCCTTCTTTTATCCATGTCTCAGCAATTACAGCTCCCACCCTGCATTCTGTTCTTAAGTGTCTGGGCCTTTACATGTGCTACTCTGCACCTAGACTTATTACTTCAAGCTTTTCTTGCCTTTAACTCATTAAAATTTACTTATTCTGAACTCAGCTGCTCACAGACATGGAATCCAGACAATGGAAAATAAACTTAGAGAAGGAGGGAGGTGGATTCCTGGGACCAGGAAGGATCTGACTGAAAAACTGAAAATGAGAGAGAAACTGGAGAGAGAGACAGATAGACAGACAGAAACAGAGAAAGAGGAGAGGAGAGGAAAGAGACAAAAGAGGAAAGAAGGGAGAGGAGGGAGGGGGGCGGAGCACACCAGGGAGGAACAGCAATGGACAATGTGCATCTTCTTCCTGGTTCCTGGCCTGTTGGATCATAGTGCAATGAAAAGTGGAAATCAATAGCAAAAATATGTAAACACAGGGAATGAATAAGCAATGGGTCACCAAAGAAAGTAGACAGTTTCTACAATCAAAGAATAATGCCAGTTCAACATACCAGAACCTACAGGACATAATGAAAGCAGTCCTAGTGGTGAATTCCCACATCAGAAAAACAGAGTGAGCTTAAGTAAATAATCTGAAGATGAAATTCAAGGTCCTAGAAAAACAAGATCAAATCAAATCTCAAAGCTAGAAATAAGAAGGAAGTTATAAAGATTAGAGCAGAAATTAATGAAATTTAGACTAACAATGAATTTAAGGGCTCATTCTTTGAAAAATTAAACAAAATAGCCAAAACCTTAGCTGATGTTATTGAAACAAGAAAAGATCCTAATCCATGCAATTAGAAATGAAAAAAGTAAAACCATAACAGATTCTGCTGAAATACAGATTACCATTAGCAACTCTGAGAACCTTACTCTAATAAAATGGAATTCAGAACAAATAGATGAGTTCCCAAATACAAAGGAACTCCCAAAGCTGAAATAAGAAGACATAAAAACCCCAAATAATCCAGTACAGCCAGTGAATATGAATAAGTTAAAGAAAAAAAAAAACCTACCCAACTAAGAAAAGCCTAGGTATTGACAGATTTACTCACAAATTTGTAAGAGCTTTAGAGAAGATCTAACACCAATACTCCTCAAGTTCTTTAATGAAATTAAAAGGGAAACAGTACTCTGAAAGTCATTACTTTGTGGAAGTAGGCATTACCTTTATTCTAAAACCAGAAAAAGATGCAACCACAAAAGAGAACTACAGGCCAATCTCTTTGATGAACATAGATGCAAAGTTCTCAGTAAGACACTGGCAAACAGGATGCATTAAATCAACAAAAAAGATCATATATTATAACCAAGTAGGATTCATCCTAGGCATGTTGGGATGGTTCAAAATACACAAATCAATAAATGTAATACACCAAATAGAACAAGGACAGCAATCACATGACCATCTCAACAGACACAAAAAAGCCATTTGACAAAATCCAGCATGCAGTCATGAAAAAAAACCCTAGGAAAAATGAATAGAAGGTCTTTATCTTAATCTGACAATAGCCATCCAAGACAAACCAATGGCCAACATCACACTAAATAAGAGAGAGGGTGAAAGCTTTCCCTTTAAAATCAGGAAGACAAGAATGTCTGATATCACCTCTCTTACTTAATATAATTCTCGAGACATTAGATCAGTTAGAGAAAAGAAATAAAAGGGATTTTTATAGAAAAGGAAGAAGTTAAATTATCATTACTTGTAGCTGATAGGATCCTCTACATAAGACCGTAAAACCTCCACCAAAAGACTCCTAGAATTAATTACCAAATTCAGTAGTATAGAAGGATACAAATCAACATCAAAAAAAATAGATAACATTCCTGTACACTAGTAACAAACTGATGGAGAAAGAAATTAGGGAAACAACATCTTTTACAATAGCGATGAGAAAAATGAAATACTTAAGAATTAACCTATCCAAGTAAATAAAAGACCTCTATAATGAAAACTATAGTACTCTGCAAAAGGAGATTGAAGACAATATTAGAAAATGGAAAGATATTTCTTATTCCTGGATAGGCAGAACCAATATTGTCATAATGACCATACGTCCAAAACTGTTTGACATATTTAACACAATCTCAATCAAAATAACCAATAGCATCCCTTACTGAATTAGAGAAAGCAATCCTAAAATTCATGGGAAACCAGAAGAGATCTAGAATAACAAAATCAATTCTTTGAAGCAAGGGCAAGCCAAGGGCATCACAATCCCAGACATCTTTATACTACAAAGTCACAGTAATTAACCACAGAATGGTGGGGCAAAACAACAACAACAACAATAACAATAACACTAGACTTGTAGATACATGGGGAAGAATAGAAGATGCAGAAACAACTCCAGGCATACTCAGTTACCTTATCTTTGACACAGTAGCCAAATCCTTTCACTGGAGGAAAGATGGGCTCTTTAATAAATGGTGCTGGGAAAACTGGCTATTCACAAGTTAAAGACTGAACCTAGACCCATATCTCTCACCTGCACTAAACCAAAATCAACTTAGATCAAAGATGTAAATATTAGAACAGAAACAGTCATCTGGAAGATAAAATAGTAAAACACTTGTAGACATAGGCATAGGCGAAGATTTTCTGAACAGAGCCCTGGATGCACAAGAAACAATACCAAGAACCAACAAATGGGATCACATCAAATTAAAAACTTCTACACAGCAAAGGAAATCACCAACAGAGTGAAGAAACAACTTAGAGAATAGGAAAGTAAATTCGCCAGCAATGGATGAATATCTAGAATACTGAAGACAAACATCTCAAAAACTTAGAACTTTGAACATTTAAAGACTCAAAAAAATGGACATCTGAAACGAACAGATACTTCTCAGATGAAGAAATGTAAACAGCCAACAAATAAATGAAAAATGTTGCTTGTCATTGGCCGCTTGGGAAATACAAATTAACACAAGATTCCATTATCACTTCAGAAAGAACAGCTATCATCAAGAAATCATCCATAATAAATATGACAAAACTACGGGGAGAAGGAACACTTCATTGTTAGTAGGAATGTAAAGTGGTATAACTACTATGGAAAATCAGTATAGAGATTCTTCAAAAAACTTCAACTAGAAATTTCATTTCACTCAGCTGTTCCCCTTCGAGGTATCTTCCCCAAACAGTTAAAGACATCATAATAGTGATATATCCATGCCCACAATTATAGTATATGTGCTGCCGAAGCGAGCACACATGCCCACATTTATAGAAGTACAATGCATAACAACTAAACTTTGGAAGAAGCCTTGTGTGTGTCAGCAGATTAATGGATGAAGAAAATGTGGTATTTGGACATAATGGAGTACTGGTTTGCAATAAAGAAGGACAAACTTGAATCATTTGAAGAAAAACGGGTGTATTTTGAGATCATAATGTTAGGTGTAGTAAATCAGACATACTTAAATATCATGTGGTTTCTCTCATGCAAAAAACTCAATATACAAAGTACGATATAGTAAACCAATAATAGGAAAAAGAGAGAGGAAAAAGAAGTTACTACAATACCCCATGGAAAATGAATCTAACCATGCACTTTGATTTAATATAAGCATTTTATGTGTTTTATATGATTTTGGCTGCTAGTCTGGTTGTTAATCTGTATGTATGATAATTAATTTTATAAAGTCTTATTAATAAACATGATGCTGGCCAAGTAAAAGGAGGGCTAAAAAGGAATTGAGATGTGTTACATACATATACCAATTCCCCCAAAGAATGTAATAATTATGTACTGTAAATATGTACTAATAAACATGTTAGGAAAGAAAAAATTACTTATTCCTTTTAAGACTTAACATCAACTCTACTACAAGTTCTGGTATGTACATATATGCATGTATCTGAGATAGGATCTCACTACCTAGTGCAGGCTGGCATGGAACTTGGGCTCCTCCTGCTTCAGGCTCCCAAGTGCTTGGATGATAGGTGTGCACTTCTAGGCAACTTCTGTTTTCAACAGAGGTCCCTTGCTACAATAATCTGCATTATTTATTTCTTTTACTAGTCTATGATATGACCTTCTGGAGACAGGGACTGTTTCTTTCTGCCTTATGTCATAACCACAGTGCACTGGAAAGACTAGGTGCTTCACAAATGCTTTCACTGAATTAACCTAATTGTGCTAATTTTTTTTTGTTTGTAATACAAATTTCACTGAAAGGGAAGTTTTGTGGTATTTTACATTTCTTCTTGTAGGAGAGAGCCTTTTTGTCTTTGTTTGTACTTTTGAGGAACTACTTTTAAGATTATGACACACAGTGTATTAACTGTTATTGTTCTCTTTATTATGTTCTTATGAGATTTTGTTTTTTTCATAAAACAAAATAGGTTTAAAATGAATGAATAACCAACTGTCTGGTATGTGGTAGGAAATTCTTTGCTGATTAAATTAAAGTCTCATGATGTCAGTAATTAAGCCTTCTAGAATGAGAATTCAGGTATGAGAACTTAGGTTAGTTCAGCTCAGGGTGAAAGGCATTGCAATGTGGCTTACATTTTAAATGTCATTGTTCCTTCCTCCCTTTTCCTTTCTTCTTTCTTTCCTCCTTTCCTGTTCTCCCCTCCCCTCCCCTCTCCTCTCCTCCTCCTTTCTTTCCATGTATATTGAACCCAAAAACTTCACACTGAGCTATAACTCCAGCCTAAATTTTTTTTTTTTTTTTTTTGAGACAGGGTCTCGCTTTGTAGTTCGGGCTGGCTCTGAGCTCACTATGTAGCTAGCCCAGGCAAGCTTCGAACTCAGCAATCCTCCTGCCTCTGCCTCCTGAGTGCTGGGATTACAGGCGTGAGCCACCACGCCCGGCACTGTGGTATGTGGTATTGATTGCTGGTGGGCGTGAGTCTCCACGCCCAGCATTGTCTGTGGTTATCGGGGATCGAACTCAGGACCTTGCGCTTGCGAGGCAGGCGCTGGAACCACTGAGCTAACCCTCCGGCCCTCCAGCCTAATTTTTGTTTTGAGACAGGATCTTGCTACAGTGCTTACATGGCTGAACTCACAGTTTTCCTATCTCATTCTCCCAGAAAGCTGAGGTTGTCACTGTTCATTGTTGCTTTAGATTTCAACTAGTAATGTATAGCGTATTTCTCAACAGAATGGGTTTACTAATTTTTCATTATTAATTCATAACAAGCAAAGAAATCTAAATATTCACTCAAATTAGTGTGTATTAAGCAGGCAATAAGCCAGACAGAGATGGGAGACAAATCCTTGCCCTTGAAGATACTCAAGCTAGTGAGGGAAATAAAAACACATCACTATTCCCACGGCAAATGATCTAGCATAAGTGTGTCTAGGCTGTGACAATACAAGGCAGCTACTGAGACCCCAGAGAGCCTTTCCAGCGGAAGAGATTCCTAGGCAGAACCATTAGAGATGGCATGCTAGAGCACCTAAGGAGAGCCAACGGGCACACAAGGAAAGACCAGAAGGAGCCATGCATGCTGGGTCAAGAAAATCCCGAGCAGCTGGTGAGGGCTTACTCAGAACAGCAGGTAAGGCTAGAGACACAGAAGAACCAAATGATGAATGAGAGATTGTGATTCACAGAGAAGCAGTCTATCACCTTTCTTGTTATAAAAAAAAAAGAAAAAAAATCCTGCAATATTTTAGCTTACAAGTAAAACAGAGTACAACACACATATACCAATCTTCAGTACATAACTTTTTGTCACATTCTGTTAAACTACTATTTATTGCTGATGTTGCAGAAAGCTGGGTGGATCAATTATTACTGCAGGGTAGTTGTAACCTAACTGACTGAGTCTATCTGAACTGCCTTTTATCAGAAACACACAAGCCGACACATAGTGCTACTTCTCTATATACAATTCTATTTATATATAGTTATTCAGAAATTGATATTAATGCTTAAGTTTTCTCACCTTTAAGAGAGTTACAAAAGAAAGTCTTAATCTTCTCTAAAGCATTCCTTATCAATTTCCCTGTACTGTCTCTAACTTTTCTCAATTAGATGTTAGCTTTAAGCGACCTCACAAGAATTTGAACTGATAGAAATGACAAATGGAGCCAAGATTTCTTTTCAAAAAATCTTTTTGTACCAAACAATATTCTATTCTTTTCTTGAAATAAACTTCTGGAAATGCTATAACTAAATTATTTTCAAATCTGACTTTAGAAAAAAGCATGTTGTATAAACTGAGTGATACACCTTTACAACATTACTTCTTAAAATTGGCTATGATAGCAGACTTTCCTAATTGTCAGGAAATTTCCTAAGAGATTAGCATGCAACTGGATCCTAGGGTAATGCTAATTACTGCTGGATTCTGGCTTTTGGACGTGCAATACAGATGCCTGGCTGCATAGCACAAATGTGAAAGTAACTTTCCCAATTGGATGGGCAATATTTTAAAGGATAGTGTTCATTCAGTAAATAGAGAGAACACAGGAATACAGAAATTTGACGCAGAAGTTGCTAATACAGTTTTAAAATCTCAATTTCACTGGGTAAGTAAAGAAGGGAAAGAAAAAACGTGATGGTAAAAAAAGGAAGCCAAGCTTATATATATAGGGGTGGGGGGTTGTAGGATGAGCAGAGGAATGGGGAAAAAATGAGAATTAAGTTCTGTCATATACAAATTCTCAATATGCAGTGTGATCTTGATGTGTATATAAAATGTTACCAATAAAGTCAATTAAAAATATCCTTGAATAGGCTCACAGTTACTAATTAGAAATCACTGAACTTGGCTTGGACTTTGTGGCAAAACTACTACATCACCAAAGTGGCCTTGAGGTAGCATAGTGGAGAACCCCGAGGAAGGAATCAAATGTCATGTCCCCAGCCATCTCAGCTTCTGTGGTTGGCTAGTTATTAGCGACCTAGTGTAGACTCCGCGCTAGGTCTAACCAAACTAAGCCAGAATTAATGGGGACTTGGTTCAGGTATTCTTCAATAGATGACTGTGAGCTAATTATTATCCAAAGGAAGGTCTATCTGTTTTATTTATTTATTTTCTAGTATCCAGGACTGAACAAGGCCATGCTCCACCACTGAGCTAAACCTTCAGGCCTCATCTACTTTAGGACACAACACAGTGCAATCTACTCCAAGGGGACAGGACTGGTGGTAGGAGTTTGGAACATTAATTTAAAAATTCTGGGCAATTCCCTATGGTGAATGTTACCATTATATATTCCAAATTGTACCAATAAATATTTTGCTTCAAAATAAAGAAAAATATTAAGGAATAAAAGTTCTATAACTTTGGATCTACCTGAACTCACCATAAAATTCTAAAAACAAATTTTTCTTATTAACAACTTTCATGACTTCCCTGTCCAATCCAGAAAATGGCACTGAAGGTTCGCTTAAGAGATTTTACTGAATGTACCAAAATGGAAAAAAAAGACCAGAGCTAAATGTTAGCATAGATTAGAAGGTTTCCATAGTCTTTATTCTAGAAACACATGAATAATAGCCTGCTTTTTAAAATGTTTTCAAAACATTGGAACGCACATATTTTAATACAGAGATTTGTTTGTTCTTTTAAATAATTGTTTCAAAAGTTTTGGTAATAAAGCCATGAATAAACATTTTCCTTTAATGTCTGAAAAGACAATATTGCTTGGAGAGAACTAGCTGGTTAAATGCACCATGCTCTCATCATTTTAAACATTTTCTGCTGTTTTTATAATTGCAATGATCTTAATACAGTCCATTGATGAGACACTTTACAACTAACAATTATTGTACTTTATTTTCTAGAACCAATATAAATGAAATTTAGGGGTATTAAGTCAATAATACATTAAAATTAACTATTTAATTAGGCTACAATATATCCTCCTAGAAATAAAACTATTCATGTTCATTTAAAATGTACATTAGGGTTCCTTTTGCAATGAAGACTTCCATACATATTTATCATTCAAAATAGACTTTTTTTTTTTTTTTGAGACAGGGTCTCGCTTTGTAGTTCAGGCTGGTCCTGAGCTCACTATGTAGCCCAGGCAAGCCTGGAACTCAGCAATCCTCCTGTCTCTGCCTCCCGAGTGCTGGGATGACAGGCATGAGCCACCACGCTCAGCACTGTGGTATGTGGTATTGATTGCTGGTGGGCGTGAGTCACCATGCCCAACATTACATGTGGTTACCGGCATCCAAACTCAGGACCCTGCACTTGCAAGGCAGGCGCCAGAACCACTGAGCTAAATCTCCAGCCCCAAAATAGACTATTTTTACTAGTTTTCTTCTGAAAAGTTTAAATGTTTGCAAACAATTATTCTGTAAATTAACCATTCTCATTCAATACATTAAAATATCATGTCAGATACTGGTTTGTCTTCAGATCATATAAATCTTTTGGCTTTTAAAATACCATGTCAGAGTTCTAAAACAAGCCAACTAATGATTTTTTTCAATAAAACTATCTTTCCAGGACTAAAAGATTTTGTTTTCATACATGAAGAATAACTGGTATTATTCAAACTGTATCCCCCCAAGCTCAACAAAAACACCTCTACATCTATGGGTAACACAAGGTTAGATCTGAAAATGGGTTACATCTAAAAAATATGGACTATGCTAATAATAGCTGGGGATCAGAAGTGGAATCAAAGGATAAAAGATACCATTTAAAAAGCAATGCCAGAATTGTTCTGTTTGTATTCTTACTAAGACTGAACCTAGGGGTTCTTAACCACTGAGTTAAAGTAATAAAGCCACTTTTATTTTCTTATTTTAAGAAATCTTGCTAAGTTGCCCAGGCTGGCCTTGAACTTGTGATCCTCCTGCCTCAACTTCCCAAGTAGCTAGGATTATAGGTGTGTACCACTATATGTGGCTAGAAGTAACATTTTAAAAGGAGCTGTAAGTATGGTATAGAAAGAAGACAACAGGGGAAGGGATTCAATAGAATCCCCTGGTTTTAAATTCAGGGACTTAAGCAAAAGTAGGAGAGTTCTAGTTTTTATATGTCTAGATTTTATTAAATACAGTCAATATATGAAACATTTAAATGTCTATTTGTCTTGTTTTGGTCTTTTTTTCTGTGCTGAAGACTGAACTTAGGGTTTCATACATGTGATCTAACTTAACCCATATACTTAAAAAAAGAAACCTCCATGACATTAAAAGCTAGATACAGAAACTAATCAACAAATAGGAGGTTAATCTGGAGTCTCTGCTACACTTTGCTGGGATGATCATCACCTCATCAATGTACAGAGACCAGTTTAACAATCCCTGAGGAGCTGGAGGGAAATCGGCATTTTCAACACACAGTACTAAGAAGACTTGCTATACACACACAGAAGACTGAATCTAGACGCACACCTCTTGCCATGTACATACACAAGCTTGAATACTGCCATGATTTCTCTCATATGAGAATCCAAAACATAAGTAAAGAGCAAAAGACAGACAATAGGGAACAGGGAGAGTCTTTTACAAATGGGTAGGACATGTAGAGATGAAGTATTAAGATGTGCCATGTACATGCAACAACTCCCTGTGATGAATGTAAAGATTACTTCCTGCATACATGTAGTAATAAAAATTTTACAAAAGAAAAAGTAAGTTTAAAAAAGTTGCTAACACCTAGAGAGTTCTTCCTATGTGCCATTCATATTTCAAAACAAGCATCATTTATATATATATCGTTTCATTTCATCCTCCTAACAGTCTTGTAAAAGAAAGCTAATTGTTTTCCTCATTTTACATGAAAAAACAGAGTGCTCAGCTAATTTCTAGCTATGCTATGATCCAAATCTGAAAGAACCCTGTGCTTCACCTTTGTGAAATTAAAAGTATGGTCTTTCTGAAAGTTTACAATAAACACTCTAAACTGCCATGGTGGCATATAAGGTGATAGTGCTCTTAAGGTCCAAAGCAAGACTCTATAGTTTGGGCCAGGGATTCAGTGGTACTGCACCTGCCTGGCAAGTGCAAGGTTCTGAGTTTGATCCCTGGTACTGGGGACAAAAAGAGAGACAACTAGGTAAAACTCTACAGCTTAAAGTAGACACATGTGCACACATAGAACATGGCTGGTATATTTAACCAAATAAATATACAGGCTCTGTAATGATGAACAATGCCATGAAAAGTATACTCACAGGTATATATAATTTCCTAATCTGATATACAAGGTTATAAATGAAAGTACCTAACAAGTGAAGAATCTCTAAGAAAGCTATTAGTTTTAATCCTTAAGTGATTAGAGTATGTTCCAAATCTATAATCATTAATTTTTATGAAGTGTAAAATTGATGATAATTAGAAACAATAAAATAGAAATGGAGAACTGTATTATGTCCAAAGTTGTGGACAGTTTTTGTTTTAGTAAGTTTGTTTCATCCCACACATACACTTGAGTCAGGAGTAGGGAAATGCAGGCTACCTTTGCTATCAATTTGCTGGCTTCATTTACACAAATCACTTCATTTTTCAGCACCTCAGTGTTTTCACCTATCAAATGGGAATAATATCTGTGTTCATTCAGTTGAAAAAAATGTTTGGTAATGGCAATGATTTATCACTGACTAGGTATTGTGCTTTTTAATTAGGTAAGAGAGGGTCGGGGGTGGTACTACAAATCTTTTCAAACTGTTTCTACACCGGACTCATCTTTTGTCTCACATAATAACCCTGGAAATAAGTGAGAAATGTACTACTAGACAGGGAAAAGAAGCACAGGTTGGCTATGTAGCCATCCTCGTATCATCCCAACAGCCCAGGATTACAATTTCCTAAACATCCAGTACAGTTGGGACTAGTGAGTCTTCAATCTGAGTTAAATACAAAAAGGTACAATGTGTTGAACTGATGAATTTAGGAAATCTACTTTGTTAACTTGAAGTCCACAGTTTACAAAATCAACCCAAATACCTTGATTTCAGGAAGCTGCATAACTTCGGGAAAGACTTCGATGCAATTGGAGTGAGCAATCACAGTGTGCATGCGCCTACAATTCATGATAGTTGTTGGGATGGCTTTCAGTTTATTCCCACTGATATCAATTTCTTCAAGTTCCTCCAGTTTTGCCATTTTACTAAAAAAGAGAAAAATACATAGAGGAAGATTTATGAAATCACTGTATGGCAAGTTAAACACACATAATGAGAAAATCAGAATCAAAGTGGACTTTAAAGACTGACTTGTAATAATCATTTAAAAAAGTGTTAATTTTTACCATTGCCTTTGAATTTCAAAGCATTTTATCATCTCCTTTCCTATTACAGAACAAAAACTTCAAATCATTGCCGGGCGTGGTGGCTCACGCTTGTAATCCCAGCACTCAGGAGGCAGAGACAGGAGGATTGCTGAGTTCGAGGCTTGCCTGGGCTACACAGTGAGCTCAGAGCTAGCTTGAACTACAAAGTGAGACCCTGTCTCGAAAAAAAAAAAAAAAAAATTTAAAAAACCCTTCAAATCATCAAACTGGTAACAAGAAGAAAGTGGAATTTTTTCCACCTAAGAATTTGTGTGTAAGTTAGCCTAACAACCATCAGTTTGTTATATAGCTTAATCTGAATTCCAATGAAAATCTTATTTAAATCAAAAGCAGGCATTAATATAGTGTAAGTACTTTAACAGACCTTACTTTGAGAACGTGATTTCCTACTACTGGCACAGAAAGCTCAAGGCACTGTAAAGAACAGAGCAGTAGCTCCTATTAAAATATGCTTTTCTCACAATAACAACAACAACAACAAAATGCTTTCCTCCTCAAACTCCACACCCCAGCTATTATAGGTAGAAAAGTTAGCTAGACATGTAGTAGGCAGATAGATAGGACTGGCCCTCTGATGTAGCCAATTTGGATGTTAGTGTTGCCAGAGGGAAAAAAACTACCCCACCCGTGCAGGATAAATAGCTGTGACTGATATTCCAAATAGACAGCCGCCAGACATTCTAAAGAGGGGCCAACCTCCTGGGGCAGAGGGTTAAGACCTTGACCCACCTCCCTGGAAAACAGTTTAAGTCAAAAATTCCTGTACGATTGTTACTGACCTGATTTCTCTTTGGATTGCCATTTAATCAATGTTACCTGAGCAGTTATACTTGTTGTAATCTTACTGGTTGATCATGGTTTTGTCTATTTTGTGTGGTTTGTCATTATACCAATGTTACCTACTACTATATTTGCAATGTTGCTGGTTGATTGTAATTTTGTCCCACTTTGGATCCGCCTCACCTCGTGGCTTTGCTCCAGAAAAGCCCTCTGAAAAGTGAGGCAGGTGGGTTTACCCACCTTTCCGGGTTCCCCCTTCTGCCTCTCTTAGGCAGAAGCTTTCTTTCTCAATAAAATTTTCCTACTTAAACCTCTGTCTTCCCTAAAAATTCAGTTTGATTTTTAGAGAACAAGAACTCATGTTTCAGGTGGGGAGCTAAGCCTTGCTTCCCTGCGTCACAACCACTCTGACACCATGCATGATTATATGGTGGTGGTGAGGAGTGGGGTCATACCGAAAGCCATCTGGAGAATCTCTTGGCCTCCTGGCAGTGCCCAAATCACCATACAGCTTCCACTCCTCTGACCCTCTTTCTAACCTCTGTGATGGGAAACTGTAAGTACAGGTTTCCCATTTAATGTAACTCATTTATAACCTTTGTAATGATTATAACCATTTATAATCATTTAGGAGAGTTACTGGTATCCTTTCTGCTTTGTCATGATTTCATTTGTCACACTGACAAAAATTAGCAACAAACATTTTCTCTTTCCTTCACCTCTCAAATATTAAGGGTTACCACATTTACTTATCTTGAAAATAAATATGTGCCTAAGAAATATATTTTTATCTTATGAAATCAGATTTTCTGATGCCATAAGCATCCTATAGGCTGTCAGGGTATACTATAAAGAGCATTAATACACAGGCAGTCAAGCAATCCATTTATGATAGCCTGAATTCATAAAAATATTATTTGAGTATGATACCCTCATATTTTGAGAAATACGGACATAATAACAGTTAACATGGAAAAATGATCAAAGATTCACAGATCAGGCCTAAGGAAGGAAATGTCAAAGAAGTTTCCATTTTTGAAAACAGAAAGTGGACCAACAATGACTTGATAAAGGGAGGCATTCTTCAACCATTTGTTGAATGTCTGTTATAGGTCAGACCTTATGTGACACATAAAGTTGAAAGCCACAGTCCTGGCTCTTGAAGACCTCAAGTCTTCCAGAAGATCAATGCACCAAATTATAATGGCCAGGAGAGATAAAGCATAGCAAAATGAATTTTTACAAAGTACATTAAAAAAAACTGTTCTCAGGCCAGAGAGCTCAGTGGTTCCGGTGCCTGCCTCGCATGTACAAGGTCCTGAGTTCGATCCTGGTAACCACATACAAATGTTGGGCATAGTGACTCATGCCCACCAGCAATCACTACCACATACCACAGTGCCGGGCGTGGTGGCTCATATCTGTCATCCCAGCACTCGGGAGGCAGAGCCAGGAGAATTGCTGAGTTCAAGGCTTGCCTGGGCTACATAGTGAGCTCAGGGCCAGCCTGAACTACAAAGCAAGACCCTGTCTCAAAAAAAAAAAAAAAATTATTCTCAGGGTAGGGTGGGTGACTGAGAGAATAGCCTCAAAATTAGAGTTTATGACCATTTCTTCAGGTTTTTATGAAGTTGCTATCTGAAACTGGATAATGAACCTTTTCAAATATATAATTGTTATGTGACTATTAAATTTTTTCCAGAATATTATCTGTGCAGTTCATAGCAAAGAATGTAGAAGCAACACACAGTTTAACCATCAGTATTAAGTGAAGAGAAAATTGAAAAAAGACATAGTCATAAACAAAGTATATCTGAAGTCAACACATATTGGACCTTCATCCCCCTGAAAGCTCCTAAAGCAGATAGGTGGCCCAGGTGGCAGCACAGGGGCAATATGCTGGCAGTATTTTGACTCAGTCCTTATGTCAAACTACAGTTACCAGCAGAATACCAGAAGGGCTAGTGCTGCTTCCTCTTGTGTAGGTATGTGTTCCGAGTTCTAACTTGGTAGGTGGATAAATGCCAATGAAATGGAAACAGTAAATCCTCACAGCAGGCTCAGTGTGTTGATTCACTCAAAAGCAGACACCATGCTACTGCTCCCCAAAACTTTAAAATTAAAATGTACAAAATTAAAAATGAGCCATGATTTGCAATCACATAGCTTCTATGGTTGTAGAGGATACTACCATTTTATTTTGTTGTGGTAGTGCTGGGACTAGAACTCAAGGCTTTGTGCATCATAGGCAGGTGCCTACCACTGAGTTACATCTCCAGTCCCCACTACTTTTTGTACTATAAGCATTAATACAAAAGCTAGTACTTTGTCAAGAACTTTTAGGTTCCTAGGTTACATTCTATTCGCCCATACCAGATTAATGTGCTTTTTAAACTGAATTCTTTATTGGTACATTTTTATATACAGCTCACAATCATGTACAACATTGGGGAATTTGTACCAGTATATGACACAAGTTAATTCTCATTTTTACCCACATCCCTACCTACCCACCCCCTATATACATTGCTCTTTTATTTTCTTTCAAAATCATATTTATTCCTTCCCTTCATTATGTTCCCACACCAAATTCCCTTTGGAAATTACCTATTTTGTATAAACTATCATACATTCTAGAACTCATTTACATTTATAGGTGCTCATATCAAAGAAAATATCTGGTATTTGCATATCTGTAATCTATTTCACTTATTAGTGTGTCCTCCAGGTGTATCCATTTGCACATAAATGAATGAATCTTGTCATTCTTTATGGCAGAGTAATACTCCATTTAAAAAAACCCACATCCTCTTAAATCAATTTGACTGGCTGAAGAGAAGCAATAGGAAAAATATTTGCCTACTAAACTATATACTTCATTTCAAAATCTTAACATTTTAGTGGATGGGTCTTTCAATACATTCACACTAGAAAAACCAGTATACTTCTCTTTAGAGTAATGCTGACTGTACCTTGTATATAAGACAACTGTAAATGAGGGAGAAACCAGCAAACAACCTTTACATTACTTGTGAAATAAACATTTTGGCTTTTACCATTCTCCCTTACATCTGTAGAAATGTAAAGAACAACATCATTTTATAACTTGCCCTTACCTTGCCGGAAAACTCTGAAGTCGGTTATAGGCCATGTGAAGGATCTTCAGATGGGGGTGTCCTGTTAATAAGGGCACACATTTATCTGTGAGGTTGTTATTTGTCAAATACAGCTCTTGTAAGATACTGTTTGTCTCTTCAGAAAGTGTAGCTGGAGGAAGGGTTTCCAGTTTGTTTGCAGATGCATTCAGGAATCGCAGGCTACAATGACAAAATGCAATAAAACTCATTGATAAACCAGAGTTCTAGTTTAGACCCCTGCACAAACTAAGAAACTGATCAATACCAGGCATATCAGAAGATGGATTTAGAAACAAATGAAGACAGATATCCTGGCTTCAAAGAATTCAATTTAGCAAGTATATGGATTTCTGATTCACTGTCTGTGATGAACAAAATCTATGGAAGTGCAAAAGTAAGAGGAACTGATTATTTTTGTAACTGGTGGGGAGTAGAAAGAAAAGCAGTAAGGCAAGTTAATGCTCTGACTTAAGAGGGAAAAAAGGGCTTTAAAAAATAAATGGGTTCTTAGAGTAATACAGCAATTAGTGATTTCATCATGATACAACCAAACCACTAAGCAAGTCCTTTTCAGTAAGAGGCCCACACTACTTTTACTGCCATATAGTCAGTCATAACTAGATGAGGTAAGCTGCAGTTACACAATACTATGTGGCGATGAGAATGAAGAGTTTCAAGTAATGGTACAGCACCAACAGAAGGAGCATCACAAACATGCTGAGAGAAGCAAGAAACAACAATGATGCAGGACTCCACCACTAGAAAGTCTGAAGTCGGGGAGACTAATCTACAGTAGTAGAAGTGAGCATAGAGGTGTTCTCAGATGAGGAGGAAGGCAGTGTTCAGAAGAAAGCATGGTTACACAAATTATGTTCATTTTAAGAAAATTAGATACTCTAGTTATGATGTGACCACTTTTCTGTTTACAGTATACTTCAATATAATTTACAATAAAACAAGACAATATAAATGCTGCCAGAGTTTCCAGATGGCAAGGGCGAACAATGAACAGAACACAAAGAACAGTTTTAAACCTAAAATATCCACAACTGTCAAAATCTACATAATCTTTCCAATTATTGTGAAATGCAGATAAACACACAATACACGGCTAATGACTGGATGAGAATCCTGGCTATGATCAGGTTCCAAATAATTCTAAAGAAATGGGGAGAACAGACAGCGCCATGGCTCAAGAGTCAGAGGCGACCCTTTGGCCTCAAAGGACGCCCAGCTCTGCAGTGTAGCAACTGGGAAGTAGTGAGCCCTCGGGAGAGGGTGCGCGAGCTGGGTCTACACTCATGATGAACCACATCATTTTCTTGGTTCAGAATCACCTGGTGTTAAACTTTCAGCAAGGATTTGGGACTATGCTGCCATATGTTAAGGGAAAACAATAAAATCCTTTAAAAGGAAAAATACAGAATACCAGATACAGTTATTTTTAATCTTGGAAAAAGGCTTTATATTAGGAGTCCCTCCTAGGACTGTTATTCTAAGCTCTCAATGTACTAACACTTGTCAATCTTGCATCCCACTACACATTTACACACACAAAATCCATTACTTGTCTGAGGAAAAGCAGCTTCCTTAAAATAGAATAGTTTCCATTAAAGAAACAAGTATTCCGTTGACATTTTTTTAAAAAGGGAAGTTAGAGACCGGCTGTACAGACCATAAATAGTCATGGGAAATTATAGTCGTGTGTGGCAACAAAGAAAATAAAGGTCATTCATGAAGTTTTTAAAATGGTTTTGAACTAAGAAGGAAACCAGTTTCAGCACCAGAGTTCTTTTAAGCTTTTTATGAGTCTCATTTATACCACCTGACTTAAATATCCTGTTAAGAATTTTTTTCAGTGTAGAATTAGAATAAATTAAAAATACACTTTTGCCCTAAAGGATCCCGGACTAGCGTCAGCTGGGAAAACACCTGACAACCTCATTAAAATACAATTTTCTAGGAACTAAGTAAAGATACAGAAAGAAAGAGGAAAATTGAATTCAGAATGTTTGCATACTTTAGGCTAAAAATGAGATTGTGGTTTTAAAAAATACTGCAAGTCAATGCTCATCTAGAAATCTGCTGAAGAAACTGAAAAGCCCTTACAG
>PVIC010022472.1:0-27661 GCA_004025085.1 Thryonomys swinderianus | reverse complement strand
GGGGGGGGGGTCCTCCTTGAATCTGTAATGGCCCCTGAGATTTCTCACTTCTGACACTTCATGGGAGGTATTTGAGCAGAACAATCACATCATGTTTGTTACCATAATACAATAAATGCCAATATCAGTATTAAACACAGTAAATAAGATAAGAAGCTTTGTTAAATTCTATTCTGGAGACTTTAAGCTTATGAGTTACTTCTATTCCATATGCCAGAATTTAGAATTAATCAGCAATGTGTATACAACATGTAGATTGTAAGTGTACCCTCACCCCGAACCCTTTGGGGATAAGAGGTCACTGTGGAATCAGGGAGGTAGGGAGACAGGAGGAGAATGAAATAGAGTTAGCAGATTTATGAAGATCACCTATACCCTGGAACCTCATATGTGCCAGCAGGTAATAAAGGATAAAAGGGCATATGTACAACAGTACCAACTGTATGCTGTGAGACCGTTGGAGGCTTTGCCCAGTTTCTTATAATAGTACAGAAGAAGAAATAGGGCAGCCTAAGAATCTTTTACTTCTGGGTATTGCTTCTGACAGGAAGATAGGAGAGGGTGTGGGGACAAGAGGTGAATAGAGGGATCTAGGAGTAGATAGCAAAATAGAAGCTAGATTCCCCCCCTTTTTTTTTATCTTGCCTGGTGTCTCAGTGCGGCTCCAGGAGCACACCTCCTATGGAGGGATGCAGGAGATGGCTCCAGCTCCTCTAGGGCCTGGGTCCTCACAACGCAGCTCCGGGGTGGGGTTTGGGCTGGGCGGAAGCCTTCAACCCTCCATAATGCGGTTGGCGCCCAGGGTCCGTACCTGACTCCTCACTGCACAGCTCCGGGATACAGTGGGCCGCTCCACTCCCTTCAGTCTGCAGGAAATGGCCGGCGCGGCCTGCAGCCCAGTCTGTGCACGCCGCTCTCTTCAGTCCGCTGGAAGCGGCCTGGCGCGGCTCGCAGCCCGGTCCGTGCGCGCGGGGCTCCCTTCAGTCCGCCGGAAAGGGCCCAGCGCCGCCCGCAGCCCGGTCCATGCGCGCTGGGCTCCCCTTCAGCCTGCCAGAAACGGCCCGGCGCAGCCCGCAGCCCGGTCTGTTCACGCGGGGCTCCCTTCAGTCCGCCCTGTATCTTAGTGTTTATATTAGGTTTTTCTCAAAATTTTAAGTGTCTCCATAATTGGTTAGAGACTTAGTTTATATTATATTTAAATTGTTTTAGTTTTAGTGATGTATTTCCTGAGTCAAATGTATATAAAAATTTTTTAAAATCCCATCTTGTTCAACTAGCATATAAATGAGAAATTAAATGATCTATCTGTGTAAGAATAATTATTTTACTCCTGTCAGCCCCAAATATCTCAGTCATTTAGGTTTTTTGTTGCCTAGTAGCCTATGCAGATGTTGTTTTCCTCCTGTCTTTCAGAGAGGTCCCTTCCCCCTCTCTGGTTTCCCTGCACCCTGAGTTCTCTAAAGCACCCTCCACCAGGGCTGCCCATACCTGTGCTTCAAACCAGGATTCCTAACCTGATGCTGGGACAGCCCCAGGAATTCAAGGCAGACTTGCACAGTCAGGGTAGGGGCGCACTTCCGCAGGAATGGTTCATCAATGTAATGTACTCTCAATTAATTCATGAACAAAAGTTGTTTTACAGCTGCTGCATGATTTCTGTAGTATTCTTCAAGCCTAGCTGTGTTATTTCTCCACTCTCAGAGCCAATGGATTTCTATTTCCAAAGTGAAGTGATAAGCTACGCATGTCCTGTGCCCTTTCTTCTCATCCTTTTGGTGTACACACACTCTAACAGTGTCCTCAAAATGATACTCAAATGCAGAATTTCACTGATGGAATTACAGGTATTCTTGTAGACGGGGCTCTTGTGGTGCCCCCAAAATGTACACAGTGCTGTGTACACAGCACTTACACTGGCCCAGGTCTGCTGTGATCTCTCCCACCTCTCATTTACCTTTCCACTAACCTCCTGCTGCCTTCTTTCAATTAGAATTCTTTCAAAAAAAAATTTAAGATGTGTCATGTGCATGTACCAATTTCCCACAATAAATGTCATTTTTTTATTTTTAAAAATTTTTTTAGTTTTCTTGAGACAGGGTCTTGCTTTGTAGTTCGGGCTGGCCTTGAACTCACTGTGTAGCCCAGGCAACCCTGAAATTTACAGCAATCCTCCTGCCTCTGCCTCCTAAGTGTTGGGATTACAGGTGTGTGGCACCACACCCAGCATTGTGGTACATGGTTACCAGGGATCAAACCAGGGACCTTGTGCTTGCTAGGCAGACACTGAATCCACTGAGCTAAATCCCCAGCATTTTTTTAAAGACAGTTTCACTATGTAGTTCCAGCTGGCTTTGAATGTACTATGTAACCTAGGCTGGTCTTGAAATCACAGTGATCCCTCCTGCCTCAGTTTCCCAAGTGCTTGGATTACAGGCATGTGCCACCTTGCTTGGGTCCACTAGAAAGAAACTGATGAGTTATACTTCCTCCCAGGAGCTTCTGTCTCTCCCCCATCACCCCTCATACTTCATCATGTTGTAATTGCTAGCTATTGTGCCTTTCTTCCCCTGACTGAGCCCTAGAGAGTAGACTGTCTTGTTGACTTGTAGCCTCTGGGTTTGTACATATAGGTGGTTCAAATTAACCAGTTTGTTTGTTTATTTTTGAGACAGGATTTTGCTTTGTAGTTGGGGCTGGCTCTAAATTCATTATGCAGCCCACAATAGCCTCAAACTCCCAGCAATCCTCCTGTCTCTGCCTCTTGAGTGCTGGGATTACAGGCATGAGCCACCACACCTGTCTAAATTAACAATTTTGTGAAGATCTGAGTAAAATAATGGCCTGTCAACTGTCCCAGTTCTACATACATCTATAGAATCCTGGAAGCTAAAGACAATTTTCACCAAAAGTTGATGATTTATTTTTGGCCTGCCTTTGACCAATAATTCAACTCTTCCAGTGCCAGGCGTGGTGGCTCACGCTTGTAATCCCAGCACACGGGAGGCAGAGACAGGAGTATTGCTAAATTCGAGGCTTGCCTGGGCTTCAAAGTGAGCTCAGGGCCAGGCTGAACTTCAAAGTGAGACCCTGTCTCAAAAAAAAAAAAATCAATAATTCAACTCTTCCAATCCAGACACTTCTAGCCCAGAAGCAGTTCATGTATGTACATAATCTCTTGTAAAATCCTAAATGTCTCTAATATAATAGTTCATCAAAGTGTTACTGTATCATAGCAAAAAAAAGGAAGCACTAGGCTGATTATTTATTGACTCGCTATCAATAGTGCTCAACCATTTTGCTACTATAAGCAGAACCCACTGTTCAGGAAGAACCTTCCATAAGCATGGATTGGACTTACCCAAAATCTACTAAAAACAGCACTCTTCAATAAAACAAATTACGAGGAAGAATGTTTCTTTAATTCAGAATTATTTAAATGTACAGTACTTTTAGCTAAAAGCTCCAACCATGTCATCATCCTCTCAAACCAGATCTCAAGCATTTTGAGAGTGTTTTAAAAGCTCTAGTAAACAGCAGAATTTCAGGATTACATTACCCAATTTTACTCATTCCTAGCTCTGTTTTAAAATTTTTCCTTTCTCTAAATTCTGTGTGTGTGAAAGAGACAACTGACTAAAGTCAGTAGGGAAGAGGTGCCTGTGAAGAAGCAGTTCTGGGTGTGACTGCAGTCTCCATTAGGCTAATAATTCCTGCTCACTGTCTATGTGCCTGCCCTCACCAGAATCCCTCTATTTCACTCTCTGCTCTGCCTCTGCTGCCTCAAGTAGACCCAAGTAGAGCAGACGCTTAGTAAATATTTGATAAATTGATAACAGCAGGGGAGATAGTGTCTCCAGTACAACATTCATCCAATTTCACCCTTTCCTTCCTATCCTCCATGTATTAGATCAAGTACTTCAGCGCGCAGAGAACTGATCATCGTCTAGAATCACGACAACTAAGGGATTCTTAAGAGTATATCCTTAATTCAGCAGCTGTTAATAAAACAGATTTCTTAAACATTGGTGGTAAATCTTACTAAGAAACAAATTTTAGTCCCGTGTGGTGGCTCATGCCATGTAATCCCAGCCCTCAGAGGCAGAGGCAGGAGGACTGCTGAGTTCGAAGCTTGCCTGGGGTACATAGTGAGCTCAGAGCCAGTCTGAACTACAAATTGAGACCTGTCTTAGAAAAAACAACAACAACCAAAAAAAAAAAAGAAACAAAAATTTTTTTTTTGAGACAGGGTCTCACTTTGTAGTTCAGGCTGGCACTGAGCTCACTATGTAGCCCAGGAAAACCTTGAACTCAGCAATCCACCTGTCTCTGCCTCCCAAGTGCTGGGATTACAGGCGTGAACCACCACACCCAGCACTGTGGTATGTGGTATTGATTGCTGGTGGGCATGAGTCTCCACGCCCAGCACTGTATGTGGTTACCGGGGATTGAACTCAGGACCTTGCACTTGCGAGGCAGGTGCTAGAACCCCTGAGCTAACCCTCTGGCCCCCCAAAAAACAAATTTTATATGAGGATACAGTATATATAGTCCCACCTCCCATATCTGAAACTAAAGTTTCACTAAACAATACTTCTGGTTTTTATCATTTCTTTTGTCTGCTTGTTTTTAATTTGTTTGCTGCTTCCAGACCACCACTAATTTCATGCACAACTTACTAATAAATCAGTAACTGGAACTTGGAAGACATAAGCCTCAGACCTTTCTCAGTAGCCCTGTATGTCAGCCTATAGAAGCCTGTAGCAAGGCAGAGACAGTAGGAAAAGAAGCACAGAATTTAGAGGAAGAGTTTTGAGTGCAAATCCTAGTTGTGGAGCTAGGAAAATATCTCAGCTTCAGTTTCCCGCAAAGGATCTTGTGGTGCTCTTGTAGGGACTGAATGAAAATGTACCTCAACATATCTTGACCTCGGCATTACTAACATACTGGGCTGGATAAATCTTGTGCCTTGTCAGCTTTGGCTTCCACCTACTACACGCCAGTGGCATCCTCTTTGGTTCTGACAACCAAAAACATCCCTGGACATTAGCAAATCTCCCTTGGTTAGGAATAAATGGTCTTTAGAGTGTCTGCCTCATGCTCTGCCAACAGTTTCCCTAATGTTTCCTCCCCTGGAGAGACTGCAGTTTAGTCTACGGGAAGGGAAAGAGTGCATGTAAGCCACCATCAGAATGACGGATGTGAAACTTAATGGCAGGAGGACAAGCATGAACTGTGTCAACCAGGCCATCATGGGGGCAAGATTAACTTTGGATCTGTAGGCATATCATTCAGCCTAAACGTCATATTGCAGTGGAGGCTTTTTAAAGAGGAAAGAAGGAGGCAGGGACAGGAGGATTGCTGAGTTCGCGGTGGCTTGCCTGGGCACCATAGTGAGCTCAGGGCCAGCCTGAACTACAAAGCGAGACCCTGTCTCAAAAGCAAAAAAAAAATAAAAAAGAGGAAAGAAGAAGGTAGCAGAAGCGAAGCTGAAAATAAACGACAGTATGTCAGGCAGAAAGTGGTACATATCTGGCTAAGAAAACAGAACTCCAGACCTAGAACACAGCTCACTATTTGAAAGGAAACTAGGATTCATTTCTCTGTTTGTGTAAAGGAAAAGGAAGGAATCTTTTTTAAAAAATTGAATTCTTGGGCCGGAGATTTAGCTCAGTGGTTCTGGCACCTGCCTCACAAGTGCAAGGTCCTGAGTTCGATCCCAGGTAACCACATACAATGCTGGGCGGAGTGACTCACGCCCACCAGCAATCAGTACCACATACCACATGCCACAATGCCGAGTGTGGTGGCTCACGCCTGTAATCCCAGCACTCGAGAGGCAGAGACAGGAGGATTGCTGAGTTCCAGGCTTGCCTGGGCTGCATAGTGAGCTCAGGGCCAGCCTGAACTACAAAGCGAAACTGTGTCTCAAAAAAAAAAAAATTGAATTCTTTATTGGTACATTTTATATATACATCACAATCATACTCAACATCGGGAATTTGTACCAGTATATGACATGAGTTAGGAAGGAACCTCTTAACCCCTGTATTAGCAGATTTATTTCCTTGGACGGTAAGAAGTAATATTTTAATTGTCAAAAATCTTAATAAGGCTGGGCATGGTGGCTCACACCTGTAATCCCAGCACTCTGGAGGCAGAGACAGGAGGATTGCTGAGTTCAAGGCTTGCCTGGGCTACATAGTGAGCTCAGAGCCAGCCTGAAATACACAAGCGAGACCCTGTCTAAAAAAAAAAAAAATCTTAATAAGGGAAAGATGAGGAAATCAGCTATCAAATAAAATGCTGATTTCTGTGTATTTTTTCATTATAAAGAGAAATTACCTAAGACTGCATTATTATCATAATTAATAACCTTTATTAGACATTTGCATTTTTTACTGAGCAACAGAATACCTGAGACCACATGATACACTATGAAAGCAAAAAATGTTTTTGCAAGATATTTCATCAGTTTTTATGTATATTGTTTGAAAATATTTTTAACTCATAGTTTTTTAAGTTAAATTGTGGGTTAGATAGCAATAAGCTTTATTTAGATACAGGCAAATTTAAGAGCAAATTATATAGCTGTGTTTTCATATCCATTAAAATGCCCACAATAATATGCTTGCTTCTTTTCTAATACATGCTGATGCATGTGAACTTAAACCCACAAGACTACAAAGTCTCTATAAAAAGGTGTCATAATTATTACCATAAAACTAGCAGTCCCAAAGGGAAAACCACTCAATGTTAAAAAAACACCAGTAATCTTATAAATAGGGAGCTTGGGGAATTTTCTATAAAGTTAGTCACTTCAGTGGGGAAACAAAGGTCTGTAATGAAGTCAGAAATACCAAGAGTGCACTGTGTTCCATGAACACATGTTAGAGAAGCACAACAGAAAACATGGCAAAGTGCCAGTTAAATACCACCAAGAAAGCACAGAAATTCCCAATCCCTACAACATACACTTCTACAAACCATATAGAGTTTGGGAAGCCATGGATGAGGTCATAGTTCCCAGAGTGACTCAGCAGGAAGTTCATGGTTTAGAAGCTCACTCCTGCATTCCTTCATTTTTACTGATCTTTAAGAGGTCAGAGTGGGCTGCAGAGGTAGGAGGTATGGTGGGATACTGTGTGGCAGGCTTGAGACTGCTCTTAAGGACTCAGCCTCCACAGTTGTGAGGAATACATTCCTGCTATTTATATACCATCCAGTGTAAGATATCTTGTGACATCAACCCAAATGGAATAGAACACTTTGCTCTCTTTCACTAAGAGAGCGCTTGGAAAACTGTGTGAAACTAGTTTTTTGGTTTTTTTTGTTTTTTTTTTTTGGTTTGTTTGTGTTTTGAGACAGGGTCTCGCTTTGTAGTTCAGGCTGGCCCTGAGCTCACTATGTAGCCCAGAAAGCCTGGAACTCAGCAATCTTCCTGCCTCTGCCTCCCATGTGCTGGGAGTGCTGGGATTACAGGTGTGAGCCACCATGCCCGGCACTGTGGTATGTGGTATTAATTACTTGGTGGGCGTGAGTCACCATGCCCAGCATTGTATGTGGTTACCGGGGATCAAACTCAGGACCTTGGACTTGCGAGGCAGACTCCGGAACCACTGAGCTAAATCTCTGGTCCTGAAACTAGTTTTGATAATCTGACAGACCAGCAGTTTGGGAGTGGGCAGTAGAAAAAAGCATGTGACTAATCCTTCCAGGAGAACCACCACCTCCTTTGAAGATTCCTACGATGCCTATCCCTTTATTAATGAGGGATTAGCATCCCTCAGTTCAGCAGCAAAAGATTCTCACTTCACCCCAGAAACTATGCTGGATTTAGGATGTCTGTCAGGACAAAGGAGAAAGAAAATACATAAGCAGTTTCAAGTGTCTTCAAGAGGTCGATAACTTGACCGTAATGGTCATTGAACTCGTACTTCTCTGACACTATAAATGATAAATAAGAATGAGATTCTAATTACATGTACTTTACAATACACCCAACACTGGGAAATGGTAAATTATAGCACTGATATAGTATGGGATTTTAATGTAGCCATTTGAAGGAATCTTGATAAAGAACATTGGTTTAGGAAAAACACACACACACACACACACACACACACACACACACACACACACACACCTATAATCCCAGCATTTGGGAGAATGAGACAGAAGAAAAACTGTGAGTTTAAGACCAGCCTGAACTACATAGCAAAATCCCACCTCAAAAAAAAAAAAAGCAATGAAAGCATAAAATATTGCATGAAAAGGTCACTGACTATTCTTTAAAGACTACATTGTCTCAGAAACAACATAATTACTTTAGATTATCTTGTCATTGAATACTGGAAGCCAAGTTAATGTCATCTCTACCCATGACAGGATGCTGTAGTGCCTCTTTCTGCCTTCACCAGAGGTGTATGGAAAAATTAAAACATAAACAGAGAGAAATACCAGAAAACTGAATTTTATGCAAAGTTAAAAAAAAAAAAAAGCTCGGAGCCAGAGATTTAGCACTTGTTTCCAGTGCCTGCCTAGCAAGCACAAAATCCCTGGTTCGATCCAGAAACCACATACAACAATACCAAGTGTGGTGAATCATGCCCACCAGCAATCAGTACCACAAACCACAATGCTGAGCATGGTGGTTCACACCTGTAATCCCAGCACTCAGGAGGCAGAGGCAGGAGGATTGCTGAGTTCGAGGCTAACCTAAGGTACATAGTGAGCTCAGGGCCAGGTGAACTATAAAGTGAGACTCTGTTAAAAAAAAAAAAAAGAGAAAGAAAAGAAGATGAAGAAAGAAAACAAACAGAAAAAGGAAAAAAGAAAAAAGATAAACTTGTCACGCTAGTAACTATTAGGAGACATCCCGTAATCATAGCATTCCAGGAAGCTGAGGCAGAATAGTCAATTTGAGCCCAGCCCAGGCATTTTAGAGACTTACTGAAATCCTGTCTCAAAATAAAAAAGGGTTGGTACTATAGTTCAGAGTCCAACAAAATATAAGAGAGCACTGGCAATGTAGCTCAGAACAAAGAACTTGGGTTCAATGCCCATTACAACCAAAAAAAAAAAATCAAACAAAAGCAGCATGGCCAAAGTTATACTCAGATTAATTTCCTTTTTTTAGAACTGAGTATTAAACAGTGACACCATTGAGCTAAACCCCCAGTCCTCAGAAGCATTTCTAATCCTTTCCCCATTAAAAAAAATTTGTAATTTCAATTTAATCTTTTTTTTTTTGAGATAGGGTCTCGCTTTGTAGTTCAGGCTGGCCCTGAGCTCACTATGTAGCCCAGACAAGTCTCAAACTCAGCAATCCTGTCTCTGCCTCCTGTGTGCTAGGATTACAGGTGTGAGTCATCATGCCCAGCATTATATGTGGTTACCGATCGAACTCAGGACCTTGCCCTTGAGAGACAGGTGCTGGAACCACTGAGCTAAATCTCTGGCCCTTAATTTAATCATTTTAACAATACCCCACAACCTTCGGACCAACTAAATGTTTTAATTTCAAAGGTAATAGAATTCATGCCCATTTAAAAAATTATTGGTACATTGTATATACACATCATAATCAAACTTAATATTGGGAATTTGTACCAGTATATGACACAATTTAATTCTCATTTTTTTCCATTTCCCCTACCCAACCCATAACCCTCCACCCCCTAAATACATAAGTTTTGTTCCTTTTTTTGTTACCATTGGACTTTTTCTTTAGCCCTCATTACTCACTCCTCCACCATATTTCCCTTTGCATATTTTCTATTTCACAATATTCATCATACATTCTAGAATTTATTAACATCTTCAATTTCTCATACCAGAGAACAGATATGATATTTACACATCTGTGACCTATTTACTTCACTTATGAGTGTGTCCTGAAGGTCCAACCATTTGAGTATAAATGATTCAAACTTATCATTCTTTAAGCCCATTTTTAAAAATTCTTTTATTTTTGTGCTGGAAACTGAACTCTGAGGCTTTTCAAAAAGCTATATCCCAGCCTTTCTTAAAATTTTTATTTTGTGGCAAGGTCTTGGTAGAATGTTCTATTCTTCATTTTCTCCTTGCTCGACATAATACCCAACTGTGGGAACCAGGGGAAGGGAACGTAACTAGAATCTTTCATTAGGTTCTAGTCTCCTGTAAGTCAATGGCACACGGCAAAATAATAATTGATAAGTAGGCAGAAACGAGGTTCACAGAGGCTAAGTTTGGGCCTGATCCATGCTACTCTGGGTAGCAAAAGACCCCAGGCCCCAGCTCACCACACCTTTTATTCAGCACGTTTTGAGTAACAGAATGTAACAGCCCTGTGGGCAGGGCAAACACCTCCAGTAGTCCTAGAGACATTATGCAGATGAAGATCCCCCTGGGCAGGGCAGGCACCGGCAATGGAGTAGCTCAGCCTTGAAGCATCACAGCATGTGGGACAACCAGAGTCTTTGCTGTTAGCAAAGGTAAAGGCGAGTTGAGTCCAGAGTCCATCTGCACCAGGATGGCCTGATCAATTTTGACCTTCCAATTATTTCTCCCAAAACATGTTCCCAACACCCAACACTTACAATTCAAACGAGGGGGGTCTAATTTGGCTCATGGTTTTCTTTTTTTTTTTTAATTGAATTCTTTATTGGTACTTTTTTTTTGCTTTTGCTTTTTTGAGACAGGGTCTCGCTTTGTAGTTTAGGCTGGCCCTGAGCTCACTATGGTGCCCAGGCAAGCCGCCGCGAACTCAGCAATCCTCCTGTCCCTGCCTACCGAGTGCTGGGATTACAGGCGTGAGCCACCACATCCGGCATTGTGGTATGCGGTGTTGATTGTTGGTGAGCGTGTCTCCACGCCCAGCATTATATGTGGTTACCGGGGATCAAACTCAGGACCTTGCGCTTGCGAGGCAGGCGCCAGAACCACTGAGCTAACCCTCCAGCCCTATTGGTACATTTTATATACAGCTCACAATCACACTCAACACTGGGGAATTTGTACCAGTATATGACAGAAGTTAATTCTCATTTTTACCCATATTCCTACACACCCGCACAACACCCCACCCCTTATATACATGCTATTTCTTTTTCTTTCCAAATCATATTTATTTTTTCCCCTGATTATGTTCCCCCACCACATTTCCTTTGAATATTTCCTATTTTACAAAATCTATCATACATTCTAGAACTCATTTACATCTATAGGTTCTCATACCAGAGAAAAGGTATTTACATATCTGTTATCTATTTATTTCACTTATTAGTGTGTACTCAAGGTACACACTAATTCATGATTCATAAATGAATGAAACTTGTCATTCTTTATGACAGAGTAGTACTCCATTTTAGTTTTAACACACACATCTTCTTTATCCAGTATCCAGTTGATGGCATCTGGATTGTTTCCAAGATTGGGCTATCACAAACTGAGCTGCTATGAACATGGGTGTACATATGTCTTTGTAATATGAATCTTTTAATTCCTTTGGGTATATTACTAGCAGGGGAATAGCAAGGTTAAATGGGACCTCTAATCCTAGTTTTCTGAGGAATCTCCACACTGATCTCCACAATGGTTGTACAAGTCTACATTCCCACCAACAGTGGAGAAGGGTTCCTTTCTCTCTGCCAGCATTTACTGCTGGTTGATTTTGCAATAGCAGCCATTCTTGGTGGAAAATCTCAGTTTTCATCTGCATCTCTTGAGTGACCAGTGATGTTGAACATTTCTTCATATGCTTCTTGGCTGCTTTTGATGCAGGAGAGTTAAGGCCTAACTCCCCACCTGAAACGCAAGTTCATGTTCTCTAAAATTCAAAGAATGAATTTTAGGAACAACGGAGGCTTGAGTAGGAAAATTTTATTGAGAGAGAAAGTTTCTGCCTTAAGAGAGACAGAAGGGGGAACTCGGAAAGTGGGTAACCCAGGATTGCTTTTTTCAGGGACATTTTATGGACCAAAATCACAAGGTGGGGTGGGTTCAAAAGTAGGGGCCACCAATGAGAAATTTAAAAATGTAGATAGGCTATAACAATCAAACAGGAATTTTGACTAACTTTTCCAGGGAGGTGGGTTAAAGTGTCAACCCTCCACCCCAGGAGGTTGGCGCCTTCTTTAGAATATCTGATGGCTGCCTGTTTGGAATTTTAATGAGCTATTTATCTTATATGGGTGGGGTTGCTTTTCTCTGGCAGCAGTAACCTCCAAATTGGCTTTTTGTTTTCTTTCAAGGGCCAGTCCTATCTATCTGCCTACATATGTCTAGCTGGCTTTTCTACCTATAATATTCCCCCCTCTGAAGAGGTACCTGAACTGCTGTGAGGGACAAATGGGCAAAGACCAATCTAACTTTTTCAAGCTGGAGAGGGGCGTAGTTCTAACAGCAGTCAGAGTCACTCTGCAGAGGGTCTATCTAAAGGCCCCTGATAGACTCCATGCATTGTCATCTTAAGTAGGCGTACTGCCTTGAGTCTGGAGAAGACAAAAGGAGGCAATTAAGAACACATGGTTAATAACATTATTATGAGTATAACTAGGGATTGTTTCTACCAAGAGGAACCTATAATGGCCTCCCACAGAGTGGATAAGGAGAAGTTCCATGGTGTTTCAGGATCTGACTAGCATCGACCTGTCGTTTGATGTCTTGAACAACAGTAGAAATATTTGTGGATGTATCAGGGATGTATACACAACATTCAGCTTTTACAATCGCACCCCCTTTGGGCTGTAGTGAAAATTTCTAGTGTCATCTGGTTTTGAAGGGCAACTTGTTTTATTACCTTTATCACTAGATCTATAGTTATCACCATAGAGACTGCCAGAACTTTTTACTAAAACTGACTTAACACTGTCATATTTTAACTCACTATTTGTATCATTTTAAACCAAAGCAAGGTTTACATCCTCTCAAACCTTTTACAACTTGCTACAGGTCCTCAAGTTCAGCTTTTCTTTATTTCTTTTTATATTTTGGTGCAACCAGACATTTTTACTTAAAAACAAAAAACACTTTTTTTTTATTACCAGTCAACTATCTTTTTACTTGCTTTTTAGACATTAAAATTTGTAATAAAAGAATTCAATTAAAAAAAAATTTGTAATAACACTTTACAGTTTTTTTCTATCTCAAATCAGGATAAATATTGACTTTTTGTACTTTACTGAGTTATAAAGCCCTGGTCAAAGCTATAAGTTTTGCTAGCTGTGTACTAGTGTTGGGCACAAGTGACTAGAGCCAGGCACAAGGAGGAACTCTCAAGCATCTGGTGTGGAATCACTACTGCATATCCTGCCTTTTTATCTCATTTTCTATGTGAGAGCTGCCATCACAGAAGAGAATCAGGTCAGGATTAACAAGGGGTGTGTCTAATAGATCTTTCCTGCCTGCGTAGGAGTACAGAATCATTTGTTCACAATCATGTCTATCAGTTTTAACTTCTTCCTTTTCTAGCAAAAAGGTGGCAGGATTTAAGGAAGAACATGTTTTTATTTGAACAATTGGTCCTTCTAAGAGTAAGGCCTGATATTTAAGAAGGCGACTGTCTGATGATAACCATAAGCTCCCTTTAGACGAAAGAAGCCCTGCCACATTATGAGGTGTATATATGACGAGATCTTTACCTAAGGTCAGCTTAGATGCCTCCGGTACCAAGAGAGCTACTGCAGCCACAGCTCTGAGGCATGCAGGCCATCCTTTTGCTATGAGATCTAACTTATAACAGGTTGTTGAGCAGGTCCACTATCTTGTATAAGCACTCCTAAAGCAATGCCTCGCCTTTTATCAACATATAGATTGAACTTTTGTCCTGTCGGCAAGCTCAATGCTGGGGCACTTAGAAGGGCTTGTTTGAGCTGGTTAAAAGCTGCCTGGGAACTGGGTTCCCAGGTTAAAATATGGGTTTTTGTCTTTTGGGTTTCTTTTATAAGTTGATAGAGGGGTCGTGCAGTTTCACCATATCCTCCTATCCAAAGGCGACAAAAACCTGTAACTCCTAAGAATACCCTAAGTTGTTTTAGAGTTTTTGGCTGTGGGTAGGAAAGAATTGGTTCAATTCTTTCTTTTCCCAGTTTCCGAGTTCCTTTAGATATAATAAGGCCCAAGTATTTTACTTCAGGGCTGCAAAGTTGTGCTTTAGATTTAGAAATCTTAAAACTTCTGTTAGAAAATTTAGCAGAGCCTGAGTGCCTTGGCTACAAAGTTCTTCTGAAGAAGCACATACTAGTATATCATCTACACATTGTAATACCGTGACTTGGGAGTATTTAAAACATGCCAACTCATGAGAAAGCACTTGTCCAAAGAGGTGAGGGCTGTCCCTGAATCCTTGGGGAAGAACAGTCCATGTCAATTGAGAGACCTGGCCATAAGGATTTTCAAAGGCAAAGAGAAACTGGGAATCTGGATGTAAAGGAATACAAAAGGAAGCATCTTTTAAGTCTAGTACTGAAAACCAACTAGCACCTTCTGGGATCTAAGAGAGAAGAGTGTATGGGTTAGGGACCATTGGGTGGACTGGCACTACTGCTTCATTTACTAATCTCAAGTCTTGCACTAGTCTCCAATCTCCATTAGGCTTTTGAACTCCCAGGATCGGAGTATTACATGGGCTATTGCAGACCTTAAGCAAGCCTTGCTTTATTAGATTGTCACTTATAGGCAATAATCCTTTCTTTACCTCAGGTTTTAGAGGGTATTGTCTCTGGTGAGGAAAAATAGTAGGATCTCTGAGATGTTTCTGTACTGGAGCAGCTTTAATTGCTCTGCCTATCTTACCCTCCGTCGCCCATACCTCAGGGTTTATTTCTGTCTCTACAAGTGGAAGACAACGTACTTGTCCTGGATGCATATATATAAAATGGTATTTAAACAGGATAAAATATCTTGCCCAAGAAGGGGAACTGGGCTTTCAAGCATAATCAAAAAGCAATGAGTGAAGAAAAAGCCATCCCAGTTACAGCCTAGGGGTTGGGAGAAATAGCGAATTACCTCTTTGCCTGTGACTCCTTTCACTGAAGTATGACGGCTGGAAGGGAGGCCAGGATTGGAGAGAAGGACTGAGAGAGAGGCACCAGTGCCCAGCAGCAGGCTTACTTTTTTTTCCCCTCTATGGTTATAACTGCTAGGGGCTCCTCCGTGGAGATGACAGTCCGGCCAGAGGGAGAATGTAGTGAGTGCCCCAGGCCCCTTCAGTCCAGCTGGACCAATTGATGAGAGGGGTTTGAACCTTGGGACCTTCGCCTCATGGGGCAGTCTGCTCTCCAGTGGTCACCTTTGCAGTTGGGGCATGGTCCAGGGGGCCTCCTGTTGCAGTCCCTCCTGAGGTGGCCTGGTTCTTTGCAGCAGTAGCAGGCAAGCTGAGTCGTTGAATTCTTCTTGGAACCCCGAGAGTTAGACCCAGGGTCTGTTTCTCTGAGAGCTGCGGCAAATGCTGAAGCCTTCTCTCTATCTCTTTGTCTCCTGTCCTTGGCTCCTTCCTGCTCCCTATTATAAAATGTTGAGGAGGCAATTTTCATTAGAGTCTCAAGTGAACTATCTGGACCAGAAGCCATTTTTTGTAACTTTTTTCTAATGTCTGGGGCTGACTGAGTAATAAACTTATCTTTAAGAACAATTTATCCCTCTATCAAGTCAGGAGCTAGTGATGTATATCTTATTAGGGCCTCTCGTAAATGATCTAGGAAAACTGAGGGGTGCTCTTTTTCTTCCTGTTGGATAGTTGATAACTTAAAATTATTGACTGGCTTATTTTTGCTCCTTCTTAAGCCTTCAGTAATGCAGTACAATAGGTACTTCCTATACCAGTCTCCTACCTGATCGTCAGGCCAGTGAGGGTCCTGTGTAGGGACAGCTTGTGCTCCAGTAGGGATTTCTAGTTCTCCTGGCCACCTTTCAGCGAATGGTTTATAATGTACTATGTGATATTTATCTCTAACCTTAATGGCAGCCTGTGTTGCAGCTTGTATCTCACCAGAAGTAGGTGTCTGATTCAGAATTAGCATCACATCTTTCCAGCCTAATTTAAAAATCTGAGCAAGTCATCTAAAATTCTCAGTGTACCTGTCTGGATCTTCTGAGAACTTTCCTAAGTCTTGCTCAGTTTGTTTTAGGTCATGAAGAGAAAAAGGTACGTGGACATGACCATGTCCAAAAACATTGTCTACTTCTTGTAAGGGATATTGTCCCAGAGGAGCTTGAGATAAGGATGGATATAGCCCAATGGAGGGTTGCATTATGGCTGCCTTACTTTCAAACCTTGGAGGATAAGGAGGAAGGATTTCAGGCTCCACAGGACAAGCAGGAACAACTTTTGTCTCATTAGGTAGAGATTCAGTAGTTGTTACTTTAGAAATTTCTACCTCGGTAGGTGGTAACTTAACTAGAGTATCCTTAGAAACTTTGCCCTCAGATTCTAAAAGATGAGGGTGGAAAGCCTCACTGATAGGGACTAGAACTGTCTGGCTTTCTTGAGGCTAACATTTACATTTTGAACACAAATAGTAGTTATTTCTTAATGCAGAGAAGATCTCAACATATGGTACTTCTGTCCATTTTCCCTTTTCTTTACAGTATAATCTTAGTTGTGAAATAGTATCATAATTAATACTTCCCTCTTTTTTCCATCTTGGCTCTAGGGGGTAAGTAGACCACACACGGGTGCAGAGAAATATTAAGCTGTTCTTCTTCAGCAAGTGATGATCGAACATTTTCCAGTATTTAAGAACACATTCCAAGGGAGTAAGGGACTCAGATATGGAATTTCCCATCTGTAACAGAAACATGGCGCCTTATCAGTTTCTGTTTTATTGTGCCTCGTCCAGTGCCACTGCTGGCGAACTGGGAGGTTCTACTCCAGGGTAGGTAGCTACCGACTGAAGAGAAGAAACTCAGAAAATAAGTCAGACTGGAACTAGCTACCCTTACCAGCGCTTGACCTTATTTTCTCCCGGGAATTCGCTCCCTTACTCTAGTGAGCACTCTTAGGGTGCCCAGACTGCATTCCACCCAGTGCCTGCCTTGGCAAATTGGAGGTATGTAAAATACGCCTTTCTGAACCATTATTAGTGTGCTTTAGACTGTCCTGTTTAGTGCCATCACTGGCAAACTGGAATAAGATGAAACTAAAAGATTCGACCCACTGCTTGTTGTTTCTTTTTTTGAAAGAGGGGTCTTAGGTTAATGGACAGAATCAGGACACTCTTGCAGGCGATCACATCTAGAAACAGTTGTCAGAGACTTCTGCCTTGGGCCCCAGGCAGAGAGAGCTCTGAAGTATTCTATTGGATTTTTAGTCATTTTAGGTAAGACCCTGATGAGACCAGGCTGAGGGAGTAGTTTGCTTTGGACCAAAGTTTGCCCTGCGCCAGCGCAAGATGGCAGACTTTGTGTCTCTGATGCTTAAGCCTTGACCTCTGCTGGTATCCCTCTGTCGGTTTCATCTTGAACCAGTTTATCATTTGAAACTCATAATTTTAGCCATAGTTTTCAAGTCAGTAAAGATACCCTTATCAACTTCCTACACATGCCTGAAGGAAGAGAAGGACCATCTAGAGTCCTATTTTGTTTATCTATCATGTAAAGACACATATACAGGTCAGGCAGACAGTTGTTTAAAGTCTTTATCTTGGCTCCCTGAAAGAAGTCACCTATTATCAAAGAGAAAGTCTAGCTGGGCGTGGTGGCTCATGCCTATAATCCCAGCACTCGGGAGACAGAGGCAGGAGAATTGCTGAGTTCGAGGCTTGCCTGGGCCACATAGTGAGCTCAGAGCCAGCTTGAACTACAAAGCGAGAACCTGTCTCAAAAAAAAAAAAAAAAAAAAAAAAGGAAAGAGAAAATCTAAAGTTTAAGTCACTTAAAAAAATCTAGATATTACCATATAGTAGTCATAAATCCACAGTCAAAGTTTTCAAGCCTATTATCTATTGGCAAACATTTTCTTGTCTACATGAGAGCTGGAACCCATGTCTAGGGGAGACAAGATTTAGGAAGTCTAATTTCATTAAAGAATTTACTCCTATATACCATGTGGAGTTCTATCTAGCTGGTAGAGAAAAGGGGTCCAACCACATAACTCGACTTGTAATGGAGTCTTATGCAAGGGTTTTGCCAGCATCGTTCAGAGCGCTCTGAGGCAAAGCACATCTGGTGATCACTGGCAAGTTCTCCCTTTAACCTCACTGAGGAGTTTTTAGGTATGGACAAGATGTGGAGATTCTCTCTTGATTACCCAGACGGGTGGTAGGGAGCCAGTTTCTTCTGGAGAACCTTCGGAACCCACCAAAGAGTCGCCTTGGCCAGGGTTCCTCAGTTGTTGCCCCAGTTTCCACCAGTTCCACGCAATCAGAGATCTGTCTCCGAAAGGAATCCAATTGCTTATCTGGTCAACATTTCACCCATGACTGCAAGTGGGGATTCACCAGAGGGCAACTGGAGAAACCTGTCCTCTGCTTAAGAGTGGCAGCTGCCCTAGTGGCATTTACTGGCTGGCACAGCAACCACTGTTTGATTAGAATTCTATAAGGGGGGGCCGGAGGGTTAGCTCAGTGGTTCCAACACCTGCCTCACAAGCGCAAGGTCCTGAGTTCGATCCCCAGTAAACACATAGAATGCTGGGCGTGGAGACTCACGCCCGCCAACAATCAACACCGCATACCACAAGGCCGGGCGTGGTGGCTCACGCCTGTAATCCCAGCACTCAGGAGGCAGAGACAAGAGGATTGCTGAGTTCACGGTGGCTTGCCTGGGCTCAATAGTGAGCTCAGGGCCAGCCTGAACTACAAAGCGAGACCCTGTCTCAAAAAAAAAAATAGAATTCTATAAGGGGCAGAAAAAAGCCTGAAGAGATCTATTTTACAGCATTTTAAGCAACAACCCAGTAGAAACACAACATGTACATACAATTTAGAATTTAGGCTGTTTTTGAAGCAAATACTAAAAAAAAAAGAGCCAGAATCTGTAGAATAAAGTTAAACCCTATGAAGCAAAGTTACAATTTGCAGAGAAAAACCAACCTTTTAGAGTTTCTGAAGGAAAGAAAACTCTTACCTCCCTGCAGTTATCTTGGTGGAACCTCCAATATGATGCATGAGAGTTAAGGCCTAACTCCCCACCTGAAACGCAAGTTCATGTTCTCTAAATATCAAAGAATGAATTTTAGGAACAACGGAGGTTTGAGTAGGAAATTTTTTTTTTTTTTTGAGACAGGGTCTCGCTTTGTAGTTCAGGCTGGTTATAAGCTCACTATGTAGCCCAGGCAAGCCTCGAACTCAGCAATCCTCCTGTCTCGGCCTCCTGAGTGCTGGGATTACAGGCATGAGCCACCACACCCGGCACTGTGGTATGTGGTATTGATTGCTGGTGGGCGTGAGTCTCCATGCCCAGCATTGTATGTGGTTACCAGGGATCGAACTCAGGACCTTGCACTTGTGAGGCAGATGCCTGAACCACTGAGCTAACCCTCCAGCCCATGAGTAGGAAAATTTTATTGAGAGAGAAAGCTTCTGCCTTAAGAGAGACAGAAGGGGGATCCCGGAAAGTGGATAACCCAGGATTGCTTTTTTCAGGGGCATTTTATGGACCAAAATCACGAGGTGGGGTGGGTTCAAAAGTAGGGGCCACCAATGAGATTTTAAAAAACATAGGCTATAACAATCAAACAGGAATTTTGACTCTAACTCTTTTCCAGGGAGGTGGGTTAAAGTGTCAGCTATAATACTTTTTCTGCCTCTGAGAAGTGTCTGTTCATTTCAGATGCCCATTTTTGAATTGGGTCTTTAAAGTTGAGGGGACTGATTTGTTTAAGTTCTTTGTATATTCTAGATAGTAGCCCTTTGTATGACAAATAGCTAGTAAAGATTTCTTTCCCATGTTGTTGGTTGTCTTTTAGTAGTGCCAGTGATTTCTTTTGCTGTGCAGAAGCTTTTTAGTAGGATGAGATCTCATTTGTTGATTCTTTCTGCTAGTTCTCATGCTATAAAGGTTTTGTTCATAAAGTCTCTGCCTAAACTAGTGTCTCCAAGAGTTTTACCTAACCTGTTTTGCAGAAGGTTTGTTTCTGTTTTAATGTTTAAGTCTCAAATCCATTGTAATTTTAGTTTAGTACATGATGAAAGAGATAGCTTTGTGTTTGGCAAGTTAAAGCCCAGTTTCTCCAACACCAATTGTTAAAGAGGCTGTCTTTCCTCCATTGAAGATGTTTGGAGACTTTGTAAAAAATGAGGTGGCTTAGTGCATCTGGAGTTGTTTCTGGATCTTCTAATGTATTCCACTGGTCCTTAGGTCTGTTACTTTGCCAGTACCATGCAGTTTTTTATCACAGTGGCTTTCTAGTAGAGTTTTAAGTTGGGGATTGTAATACCCTGTGCTATGTTATGGTTGCTTTAGAATTGCTTATTCTAGGTCTCTTGTGGTTCCAGATGAATTTGTGGATTATTTTCTTTAGCTCTGTGAAGTATGGTGTTGGGATTTCAATTGGAATTGCATTGAATCTGTATAGTAGTTGTGGGAGTATAGCCATTTTGACAATGTTGGTTCTCTCTCCCTATCCAGGAACAAGGGATTTCTTTCCATTTTCTGATATCCTCTTCTATCTCCTTTTTCAGAGTCCTCTAGTTTTCAGATTAGAGGTCTTTCACCTCCTTTGTTAGACTGATTCCTAGATATATCATTTTTCTGGATGGTATTGTGAAAGGGATTGACTCTTCAATTTCTCTTTCAGTGAATCTGTTTATTATGTATACAAAGGCTGTTGATTTTTGAGCATTGTCCTTGTATCCAGCTATACTACTAAATTTGGCAATTAAGTCTAGCAGTTTTTTGGTTGAGTTTTTAGGATCCTCTATATAGAGAATCATATCATTGGCAAATAATGACAGTTAGCTTCTTCCTTATCTATCTTTATTCCTTTTATTTCTTTGTCTTGCCTGATTTCTGTGGCTAATGTTTCCAGCATTGTTTTGAACTAAAGTGGTGACAGTGGGCATCCTTGTCTCATTCCTGATCTTAATGTAAAAGGCTTCAGTTTTTGCCCATTTAGTATGATGCCTGGCTGTTGGTTTCTCATAAATAGCTTGTATTAGTTTGAGGTAAAGTCCATCTATTCTGATTCTCTGTAGGGTTTTGATCATGAATGGGTGTTGTCAAATGCTTTTTCTGCATCTATTGAGATGACCATATGGTTTTTGTCCTTGAGTCTGTTAATATAGTATATTACATTTATTGATTTATGTATGTTAAACCAGCCTTGCATCCCTGGGGTAAATCTGACTTGATGATTTTCTTAATAACTCTCTGTATTCTCTTTGCCAATATTTTATTGAGGATTTTTACATCAATGTTCATTAGAGAGATTGGCCTGTAGTTTTCTTTTTTGGTTGGGCCTTTTTCTGGTTTTGGAATCAAGGTAATGGCTGCTTCAAGGAATGATTTTGGAAGTATTGCTTCTCTTTTGATTTCATTAAAGAGTTTGAGAAGTAGTGGCATTAACTGTTCTTTAAAAGTTTTGTAGAATTCAGCAGTGAAGCCATCAGGACCAGGGCTTTTCTTTGTTGGTAGGTTTTTTTAAAAATTACATTTTCAATTTCACAGATTGATATCAGGTTGTTTAACATTTTTATATCATCTTTGTTCAGCTTTAGAAGTTCATATGTGTCTAGGAATCTATCCATTTTTTCTAGAATTTCATTCTTTTTGGAGTACAAATTTTCAAGGTACATCTTTATTATCCTTTGGACTTCCACTGGATCTGTGGTGATTTCCCCATTTTCATTCCTAATAGCAAGAATTTGAGCCTTTTCCTTCCTTTATTTGATAAGGTTGGCTAAGGGTCTGTCGATTTTATTTATCCTTTCAAAGAACCAACTCTTTTATTTGTTGGGAGCCAAGACAAACAATCAAGCCACCCCCGCTCGGCACACAGTGACAGTGTACCAGAACAAGTGTTCCTGTTCAACCGACCAAGACGTTCCGAGAGGAGGCCCCCAAATGTTCCAGCCTGACCTCGCTATAACCTCCCCTGTGCTTTTGCATCCCTCCCCCTACACTCTATATATTGTAAGCCACTTCCTCAATAAAGAGAGACCTTGACAAGACTCTTTTGCTTGGTCTCGCTCCTTTTCTCGCCCATGTTTCTTTTCAGGTGAAGTCCTCCTCGTCCCTTCGAATAACAGTGGCCCGTGGGTCGGGTCATTTATTCATTGATTCTTTGTATTATTCTCTTTGTCTCCACTGCATTAATTTCTGCTCTGATCCTTATAATTTCTTCCCTAGTATGAGCTTTGGGTTTGTCTTGCTCCTCTTTTTCTAATAATCTGAAGCTCAACTTTAGATTGTTTATTTCTGTTTGCTCTATTTTCTGGATGTAGCCATTCACTGCTATGAATTTTCCTCATAGAACTGCTTTCATTGTGTCCCATAAATTCCTGTATGTTGTACTGGGGTTATCATTTAATTGTAGAAACTGTTCAATTTCTTCTCTAATTTCTTCTGTGGCCCATTGGTTGGTCAACAAAGTGTTGTTCAATTTCCATGCATTTGTGAGGATCCTGGAATTTCTTTTGCTGTTGAGCTCCAGTTTCAAGGCACTATGGTCTGACAGTATGCAGGGGATAACATCAATTCCTTTGCATTTACTTAACCTGTTCTATGAACTAGGATATAAGTCCATTTGGTTTAACTCAAGTATTTCCTTATTGATTCTTTGTCCAGTCGATCTGTCCATTTGTGACAGTGGAGTATTGAAGTCCCCCACTACTATTGCATTAGTGGTTATCTGGCTTTTCATGTCCACTAGTGTTTGTTTTATATAGTTGGGTGCATTAGAGTTTAGTGTGTAAATATTTATGATTGTTATTTCTTTCTCCTGGATTGTTCCCTATATAAGAATATAGTGACCTTGTCTCTCTTAATCAGTTTGGGTTTGAAATCTCTTTTATCTGCAAATGAGATAGCCACTCCTGCTTTTTTTGTAGTTTCCTGTGGCATGGAGAATTGTTTTCCATCCCTTTATGTTCAGTCTATGGGTTTCCTTCTGAATTAGGTGTGCTTCCTATATGCAGCAGACCATAGGATCTTGCTTCTTGATCCAATCTGCTAGTCTGTGTCTTTTAATTGGCCCATTGAATCCATTGACATTAATGGCTATGACTGATATGGACAGATTTAGAGCTGCCATGTTTCCCAGTTCTTGGCTTTTTTCTTCCTTGCTTTTCCCCTTTCCTGTTCAGTTTCTTGTTTGCCCCAGTGAGTTCACTATCTTGGGCCCCGTGGGTATGGAATTTTCTGTGTTTTTTCCAGGATGTTCTTTAGAATATTTTGGAGTGCAAGATTTGTATTTGTGAAGTTTTCCAGGTGTTCTTTGTCATGGAATTATCTTATTTCCCCCACCTGTTCTGAAAGATAGTTTTGCAGGATATATCAGTCTAGGTTGGAAGTTGTTTTCCTGCAATGTCTGAAACACTTCCCTCCAGGCTCTCCTTGCACTGAGTGTTTGTGTTGGTAAGTCTGCTGTGATCCTAATGGGCTTCCCTTTGTAGGTGATTTTCTTCCTTTCTCTAACTGCTTTCAGTATTTCATTCTTTTGTTGTGTATCTGGAACCTTGATAATTATATGTCTAGGTATACATATTTTTATGTCACAGCCTCTTGGAGTTCTATAGGCCTCATTTAACTGTATGTCCAATCTTTTTCCTGTGAAATTTTCTGCCCATTATCTCTGATAAGTTTTCTTCTATGTCTTTTGCACTGTCTCCTGCTTCCTCAGTGACTCCAATCAGTCTTATGTTATTCTTCTTTGAATCATCTGGAAGCTGGTGGATTGATTTCTCATGGTCCCTTGCCATTTTCCGTAGATTATGCCTTTCCTGTTCATTGGCTGCTATCCTGTCCTCAAGGTGTGAAATTCAGTTCTCTGCTTTATTCATCTTATTTTGTAAACTTTCATTCTCCTTTCTCATGACCTGGAGCTCTGCTTGAAGCTGTTTAAAAGGTTCCATTGCTTTTGCTATGTTAGATTCTATCATTTCACTGATCTCTTCTTTAATGAAGTCCTTCACTGGGGACAGTATCTCTGTTTTCATCTCAGAGATGAGTTCTGATTTCACCTTTTGATAGCATCTCAGAGAGACCTGGTGTTTGAGTTTTAGTTTGCTCTATTTTCCTTTTTCCTGAATTTCCCTGTGGTGGTGATATTTGTGTCTGCCTTTTTGAATATTTTCTCATTTCTAGTCCTTTGTTGTTACTAATGTTATTTGTTTAATTCTTTGTCTGGTGTCAGGGCAATGTTTGTTGCAAGTCTCTTTCTTTCTATTATTCAGGACCCTTTAGAAGTGGCTCCTTCCTGGGTTGTCCTCCTTGAGTCTGTAATGACTTCAGAGTTCTCAGTTTTGACACATCATGGGAGGTATTTGAACAATCATATTATTTTTGTTACCATAATAAAATCAGTACCAACAACAGTGTTAAACACAGAAAATGAAATGAAAAGTTTTGATAATTTCTATTCTGTAGATTTTGAACTCATGAGTTACCTCTATGTCCATATGCCAAAATTTAGAATTAATCAGCAATGTGTATGCAACATGCAGGTTATAAATGTACCTGCAGTACCCTTTGGGAATAAAAGGTCACTGGGGAGTCAGGGAGGTAGGAAGACAGAAAGAGAATGAAAGCTTAGAAATAGGGTTAGCAGATTTATAAAGATCACATAGATCTTGAGAACCTCATATATGCTAGAGGGTAAAAGAGGCTAAAGAGACATATATAAGACAGTACTGACTGAGAGCTGCAAAACCACTGGAGACTTTGCACACCTTCTTATAATAATACAGAAGAAGAATTAGGGCAGACTGAGAGTCTTTTGCTTCTGAGTATTGGTTCTAACTGGAAGACAAGAGAGGGTGTGGGAACAAGAGGTGAGTAGAGGGACCTAGGAGTAGAAGGCAAAATAGAAACTAGTTTCCCTCTTCTGTAAAGATGTAAGCAATTAAGAGGACAGAAACCCAGAAAGTTGGACAGATTCAATACCGGCAAAGTAGGAAAATTAAAAAAAAAAGTCATATCAGAGTGAAGAAATAAAAAGAGTAACAGCAGTAACAAAATCAGCAACAACAATGTACCAAACTAAGCACGTTAGTCAAAAGGAGATACCCTTCAACTTTTATCTTGCCTGATCGGTCTCAGTGCAGCTCTGGTGTGGAATGGAGGCTGGCTTGCAGGCCACAGCCCCTTTTTTTTTTTTTTTAGACAAGATCTTGCTTTGTAGTTCAGGCTGGCCCTAGGCTCACTATGTACCCCACGTTTGCCTTGAACTCAGCAATCCTGCCTCTGGCTCCTGAGTACTGGGATTACAGGCATGAGTCACCATACCCAGCATTACAGTATGTAGTACTGATTAATGGTGGGTGTGAGTCACCACACCCGGTATTGTTGTCTGTGGTTACTAGGCATTGAACTCAGGACCTTGCTCTTGCTAGGCAGGTGCCAGAACCACTGAGCTATATCTCAGGCCCTTGGCTCATGTATTTTAAGGGATTCAGTCCATAGAGTTCGTGGGCTCTGGGGGGAAAACAGGATGGCTGGAGAGCAAGGTGGAGGAAGGGGACTCACTCCATGGCAGCCAGCAAGTGAAGAGGTTTGGGAGGAGGCAAGGGCAAGAACATGCCCTTCCACTTCCTGTCCTCAGTGATTTCCCCTTCAGCTACACTCCACTTCCTAATAGAGCCTTTGGCTACTGAACTCATCAATAGATCAGTACAGCACTCCTATGACTCAGTTACTTTGCAAACACAGAAGACTTTAGGGGGAACATCTCACAGTTAAACCAAATCAGTTGTCTTGATGGGACTTGAATTTGTGATCCTCCTGCCTCAGCCTCCACCCAGTTGAAAATAATTCTCTATGTGAATGTTTTTGGACAGATCCCTCAACTAGGCCAGGGATTTAGTTCAGTGGTTCCAGCATCCCCCTGGCAAGGGAAGGTCCTGAGTTTGATGACCAGGACTACCTAACACAGTGCTGGGTGTGGTGGCTAAAACCTATAATCCCAGCACTCACGAGGCAGAGGGAGGAGAATTGCTCTGAGTTTGAAGCTTTTCTAGGCTACAAAGTGAGTTCAGGGCCAACCTGAACTACAAAGTGAGACCCTGTCTCAAAAAACTTAAAAAGAAATTCTCATACACAAACTCAAATATGCAAGAACTATAACACTTTATATATTTCAAAAAACAATTGAACTTCAAATTTTTTCAGGGCCCCTCCTATCTAGAAGTAGAAATTAAAACTCAGTCAATCAGATTCCATTCTCCTTTTTCTTTTCAGGATGAGGCAGAGAGTGAGGGGGAAGGGTGGGACAGTAAGGCTGGTGTCTGGTCTGAGTTTACTTTCATCTGTCCACACCAGCTCTTCATCTTTTAGATACACTGACATAATGATTACCACTCACTGGATAAGGACAGAGCAGAGTTCTGAGCCATGCAGGTGTTCATTCTTAATGTCTCAAACTTATGATTACAATGTTTTCAATTGTGTGTCATTCCAACATATGGACATTATAATTTATGTACCTACCTCCTATGATTGGGCATTATTTTGTTTGTGGTGCTGGGGAGCCAATGTGCTACCACTTGTCTATACCCCATTTCTTTATTAGGCATGCTGTTGGCTTCCTGTTGCAGTTAGAATGCACTTTGTCCCCTCCAAAACTCAGGTTGAGATTTAATCTCCCTTAGGAAGCATTAAGTGGTGGATCAAGTGATGCCTCTAAGAGGTGACTGGGTAGCGAGCTGTGGTGGCACATTCCTATAATCCCAGCACATAGGAGGCTGAGGCTAGAGAGGGGTGCCAAATTGAAGGCCAGCCTGACCTGCACAGTAAGATGTCTTTAAAAAAGAAAAGAATAGGTAATTAGACTCCTCAACAATGGATTCATCCATCATGGGATTAGTGTGATGATGAATTGATGTTTTATCAGGTTATCTCAAGTGCTATATAAGTCTGCTATAAAAACCATTTTGTTTAGGTCACCTGAGTGCCTCCTGTCCCCTCATGTGATGCCTTACACCATCTTGGGACTCAGCCAGCAAGAGCTCTCTCACTAAATATGCCCTCTTGACCTTGGACCAGAACTGAGTCAAAATATACATCTTTTCTCCATAACTTTTCTGTTATTTTGTTATTAGCAACAGGAAACAGATTTAAGATATTTAATACAAATTCCTTCAAGTAAAATTGTTATAATAGCCAGGCAGACATGGTGGAAGAAGGAGTCAGGAGGTTCTCCACAAGTTTGAGGCTATCCTGAGCTACATAGTGAGTTCAAGATCAACCTAAACTATAGGGCGACCCTGTCTTAACAAAACAAAACAAATTGCTGCATCATGTGTTATGCATCCTTTAAGGATTTCAAAACATAATGTCAAATTATCACTGAAAAATTAAAGGAATATATATACTTCCATTATCCATATGAATTTCAATTTATTAGCAAATCCCACAAGTTTGTGTTCTTTAAATATAGAAATAGGGCTGGAGGGTTAGCTCAGTGTTTCCAGTGCCTGCCTCGCAAACTCAAAAGTCCTGAGTTTGATCCCCGGTAACCACATACAATGCTGGGCGTGGAGACTCACGCCCACCAACAATCAATACCACATACCACAGTGCTGGG
>PVIC010022471.1:0-27646 GCA_004025085.1 Thryonomys swinderianus | reverse complement strand
TGCTTTTTGAGACAGGGTCTTGTGTTGTAGTTCAGGCTGGCCCTGAGCTCACTATGGTGCCCAGGCAAGCCGCTTCGAACTCAGCAATCCTCCTGTCTCTGCCTCCTGAGTGCTGGGATTACAGGCGTGAGCCACCACGTCCGGCATTGTGATCTGTCAATTTTTGACAGTGGAGTATTAAAGTCCCCTACTACTATTGTATTCGTGGTTAACTGGCTTTTCATGTCCAGTAATGTTTGTTTTATATAGTTGGGTGCATTAGAGTTTGGTGCATAAATATTTATGATTGTTATTTCTTTCTCTTGGATAGTTCCCTGTATGAGAATTATTCTGCCATAAAGAATGACAAGATTGATTCATTTATGTGCAAATGGATACAACTGGAGGACAGGCTAATGAGTGAAATAAATAGATCACAGATAGGCAAATACCGGATCTTCTCTTTGATATGAGCACCTCTAAATGCAAATGAGCTCTAGAAAGTTTTTGTAGAATGAGAAATTTCCGTAGGAAATTTCGTGTGGGGATGTAAGGAGGAAAAGGAATAAACAGGATTCTGAAAGAAAATAAAAGAGCATGTACATAGGGGATGGGGATGTGGGTGGGTGGGGATATGGGTAAAAATGAGAATTGACTTGTGTCATATATTGGTACAAATTCCCCAATGTTATGTGTGATTGTGAGATGTATATAAATTGTACCAATAAAGAATTCAATTTAGGGCCGGAGGGTTACTCAGTGGTTCTGGAGCCTGCCTTGCAAGCGCAAGGTCCCGAGTTCGATCCCTGGTGACCACATACAATGTTGTGCATGGAGACTCACGCCCACCAGCAATCAATACCACATACCACAGTGCCGGGCGTGGTGGCTCAGGCCTGTCATCCCAGCACTCGGGAGGCAAAGACAGGAGGATTGCTGAGTTCAAGGCTTGCCTGGGCTACATAGTGAGCTCAGAGCCAGCCTGAACTACAAAGTGAGACCCTGTCTCAAAAAAAAAAAAAAAAGAATTCAATTAAAAAAAATCAGATAGCTGCCATGTTAAGTTTTTTATCCACATTAGTTTCACAGAGGGTTAGTGCTCTGGATGATTCTGTGGAACAGCTAAATGTACATTTTTCATCTCACATTAGGACTGGAATGGGTTCGTCACTCTAGGCCATTCCTGCTTCACCCCGACACCAGCACAGTGTCTGCATACAGAGAGCTGAAGAATTTGCATCAGTCCCTGTTACCTCTGATTTGGTGCTACATACATGGAAATCATGAGTAAATTCTTCTTAAGCTGTTAACTGAAACGTACTTGACAGTTCTTAACAACTGAAAGGAAGCTTTGAGCCGGTGTAATAACACTTCTCCCTGCTTCAGTTAGGAAAGGAATGCCTCATTATAGAAATAATTGATATATGTAAGCAGAAAAAAATTTTGCCAACAGAAAACAGAATACAGGAAACATGTGTTTCATAATATGCCACAAACAATAACAATTACCATTTGTACAGTCTGCAAAAGATAAAGAATATGGAATAGAGAGTCTGTTCAGGGAAAAAGAGCCTCTGTTAGAGATTTTGTTACTCAGTAATACTCAGAATGGAATCCCAGAACTAACATAGCAGATCATGCTGCCAAGCATCACATATTCTTAATTATTCATATGCAATCAAAGCTCAAAAACTGTCATGTTCCCAAGAAGAATGCCTGAGGACCTGAAATATACACTTAGCTGTGAAGACTTTCGATCAGATTATCTGCTTATTAATCCTAGCTTTACCAGTTAGTAGTTTGGTAAGCTTTGCCAAGTGTTCAGAACATTTCTGAATCTCATTTTCTGCAACTCTCTTGTGGATAAAATGATAGTGTCTAAATTCAAGTATCATTTTGAGACTGGCAGTAGAAAATGCAGGTAAAACTCTCTGCTGAGGATACTGCCTGGTACAAAGTCCTCAAAATATCTTAGAAAGTATTACTATCATTATTGTTATGATTAGTGCAGTGATAAATAATTTCAAACAAAACCTTTGAGTTGAGTATGTCTTTGGGTATCAACAAATACATTCGAGATTAAGCACCTATCTAACTATGTAGGTAAAACAGCATCAAATAGAAAGGCAAGCTCTTCTTGGACCTTTCACTCTGATAGTGGGATGGAAAAGATTCACAATAAGTAAACAAATCAAATGATAGGTGATGTGGCAAAACAGCTGAGTGACGAGAGGCTGCAGCCTGCCTTAGTGCAGGATCAAGACAGGAAGAATCTCTGAAAAGTAAATATTTGAACTAATCTCCAAACCACAGAGAGACACCTGACTAGAGAAGATCTAGGTCAAGAACTTCTGGCAGAAAAAAATACCAGTTCTGAAGCCCTGAGGCAGAACAGAGCCTCAAGGGCCTTTGGAAGATTCTCTCTTCCAAAATTATCATAACAAAAGAATATGTACAGACAGAAAGAAACTATTTTGTTAAAATGCAGCACAAAAATTCAAAAAGAAGTTTCTGCTTCTTCTTGCTCTTGGTAGAGCCAAAGGCCTCAATCAGGAACCTTTATCATTTAGCTTAATAACTTCTTATTGCAATGAAGTACACAAAACAGGCCAATGTGTTTAACCTTTGTCAACTCTTGTATATCAACTCCGAGAACAAAGTTATATGCTTTTTTTTTCTCTTTTCACCTTGTGTACATATCTACCACAATTAAGTTCAGAAAATTGATGGAGTAAGACTTGGTCCAAGCTAAGAACAAGGTAGAGATTATTATGATTTCCCTGAAGTTTATTATTACAAATGGTTATGAAGAATACTTTGGAGGTCAACAGCAGAAGTCAAGCTTGTTAAATTATTTGTAGGTTAATTCTCTATCTGATCATTATTAGAGATTTTTTTCTGAGGCAGGACTAATTGAAATGGATTTTTCTCTACCAACCGTTTGATTCTTTTTGACCACATAAATTAATCCTCATGGGTCTATGAACACCAATGAATCTACATCTTCAAGAGGTTCATAATGAAATGCTAACAAACACCAAAGACAGTTTTTCATAGTTACTGACGGGAAATAGGACTGCTGGGGACTGCTGGGTACCTCACTTCAAGAGACATCAACATTACACTTCTTAATGTGCATCTTACCAGGTTCTCAAAAGAAAAATATTAAGATCCTTATTTGGGAAGCTACAGTGTGGAATCCATCAGAATTCCTGACACATGAGTTGCAAAACAGGGAAAGTTACAAAAAGGGATAATATCATTTCTAAAAGAAAAAGTAGACATCATATATGCTGAAGTGAAACTTTCTTTGATATCAATCTCCTCCTTTTGTCATTGAAATTATCTTTGGAAAAGATATTTAAGGAAGATCAGTCAGGTTAATTTTGCATAAAGCAGGACTGAAAAGACTGCTGAATTACTGGTCCTTTATTTTGAGAGATGCTGGGAGTTGTGTTATGCTCTGCTTTTCTTGTTCTTCTCAGCTTTCCTTCAGTCCCTTTAGTAAAAACAAGTTTCGGCTCTGAAAACTGACTACTAAGCAACAAACCATGTTAAAGTGAATACCTGGAAACTTAATTTTCCCAAATAAGTTAAAAGGGGAAAATGTAGATATAGTAAATGATTAATTATCAGATATCTTTTGATTAAAGGGTGTTTTGTTTTAACTTGCTTCAATTGCATACAAAGATACACAGAACTATATAATTATAGACAACTGGACAAAACACTGATTTCATTATACTTGTCACATGTTTGTGCACAGAGCCAGTTAAATTAGCTCTTCCAGAATCAATCCCCAGACACTGAAATAACTAGATATTATTCCGACAAGAGCATCATAAAACATAAGAATTATCAAAATGATGATCATTTCCCTTCTCCTACTCCTTCTATTTTTTAACAATTAATAGAGAAATGAAGTACCAGAGTATGTAGTTGTGGATCTTAACTGAGTTCTTCTGAATATTAAATATTCTCTTTGTGAAGAGTCTCATTGTTTCTCCACCTTAGAATAAACCCTCTCCTGCAGGACATGCTGGTACAGTTTCATCTGACAGCCATCATATCTACAGCTAAATAAACTAGCAGCTTAAAATTCCTTACACATACCCCAGTTTTCAGGAATCCCGAAGTAACAATAATCTCCCTTTTCTTGGAGAAATCAAACACCCCATTTCCACATGGGTGAAATGGATGATGTTAGATTAAAATAAAATGGACACATCCATGCATCAATACAAATACTTGTACATTACCTTAGATGACAATAAAGTTCTAAAATAGCAATTCAAAATCAATTTACTCACTCATTCTCATAAAATTTATATACAGATAAGTATTCATAAACATATTAATAAATATACATATTTAATATATTTAATAAAAAGCACTATTACTTACAAAATCTCATTGAATCATTAGCACATTGGTATTAAGTCAGTGACACTGGTATTCTAACTTCCTTGATGAAGAAGCTTAAGAATCATAGTGTCAGTGATTTTTCTTGGTTTCAAGCAGAGATAATAATAGTACCTATAGTATAGACTTGGGAGATACAACTGAAAAAGTGGTTGCTAAGTTACAACAGTATATGACACACAATCATGTAAACATTTGGTCTTATAATTAGCAGTAGCTTTGATTGTGGCACTCACTATTATGCATACTAAACAGTCTAAAAACATCCACCTCCTGCAACTCACCTTCCCTTTCATTTCAAACAAGGGATCATAAGAAGAAGAGTTTATCAAATGAAGTATTTGCAGAACATGCTCAAAGAAAATGATGGAGCACAGCTAACTGTGGTGATTATATAAAGTGAAGGAGCTCGAGTGGGGAATGTAGCTTAATGGTAGAGTGCTTTCCTAGCATGTGCATAAGGTCCTTAGTTTGATCTCCAAGGGACTAAATAAATAAAAGAGGAGTTAATTTCTGAGGTGAACAAGGCCCAGATTATTTAGAAGTTGGTAGACCATAACCAGCTTGCTAAATTGCACTTGAAAGTAAACTGGCAGCCAGAGCTTAGGAAGTGAGGAGCCTCAGGATAATGTGCTCCCTGCGGGTTACTCACTTAGCACTTTATACTACCAGAGTGTATTCCATTTGCTTGTTTTGAAGTCAATAAAAGTGCACAGAATTGCTAATCACACATGAAATACAAAAATACTACCTCTCAAGGAAAAAATATAAATTTAAAAAATTTCCCATTCTTTCTGACCACTTGAGTTCCAGGTGTCACCCAGAAAGATCCTGCTGACAGACACATGCCCTAATGGATAGAAGATTTTTATTGGTTAACAACTCCCTCTGTGGCTACCTCAACCACATATTGCAATGTCCAAGATCTGATCATGAAACAAAGCTGAATAAAGACCTGAAGACCAAGGTTAGGAAAATTAAAACACTTGAGTTTCAACAAAATCTTCCTGATCTTATGCCATGAACAAAAATCAACTCAAGTGGATAAAAGATGTAAATAAAGATCTAAAAGTATACATGATTTCAATGGCTCCTTCACTTTCTACTTGACATTGAGTTTTTTTATATCATACCATAAACGCAGGCTAAAAAGCCCAAATAAGTAAGAATATATCAAACTAAAATGATTCTACACAATAGAAGGAACACACACAACAAAATAAGGCACTCTATATGTTGAGTAAAAATATTTGCAAGCCATATATCTGGTAAAGAATTAACATTCAAACTAAAGAATTCATAATACAACAGTACAAAAACAAGTAACTCAATTTAAACATATAGCCAAAACATCTGAATGTACATGTTTCCATAAAAGACATACATGTGGACAGGTATATGAAAAGGTCTCAACATCCCCATCAGGGAAATAAAACCAGGAACAAGTAAATCAAAGCCACAGTGAGGAATCACTTACATTTTTTATCATGGCTATTCTCAAAAAGACCAAAGACAATACACTGCTCATCTTCACATGGCAACTTTGATGGATTGCACAAAGCAGATGAGTAAAGTATGCTCCTGGGTGTATCAGGATGTGTCACGGAAGTGTGACCTTGAACCTCTGGTCCCTCACCCATTGCTCTCAGCAAAGGCTCTGCTCCACTTAGCAAGTGCCATGCTCTGTCATGCCCGTCTGATGTGAAGTTACTGCCTGCTGATCATCTCCCAACAGAATGCGTAAATAAAACCCTTCTTCCTTTAAGTTGTAGGTATCAGATGTCATATCTCAGTGGCAAGAAAGCTGACTAATATAGATAAGTGGTGAGTGTGTGAAGAAAGGGAATCTGTATACTATTGATGCAAGTGTAAATGGGCATGACCATTATGGAAAATAGCATAGATGTTCCTAAAGAAATTTTTTTAAAAAGAACTACTATACAACATAGAAATCCTTATAAGGATACACTCAAAAGCAGTGAAATCATTACAGTATTTTCCACCATAACCAAGACATGAGAAAGATAGGTCAGGAATTTAACTCAGTGATAGAATACTTGCCTAGAGTATTTAAGATACCATGTTCCATCCCTAGTCCAACGTACGATAGAAAAAAATACTGTTCAGGCACAGATACACCTGTAGTGTTCCCTGGAGAATGAATGAAGGAACTGTGGCATGTATTTACAATAGAGTATTTTTTTCATTTGCTATAACATGGATGAATCTGGAGGACATTATGCCACTAGCAGAAGCCAGACACAGAAGGAAAAGTACTGTATGATCTCACATGCTGAATCTAAATGAGAGAGAGAGTGAGAGAGGGAGGAAGGGAGGAAGGGAGAAGATACAGCATAAAATGTTGGTTCCAGGGGTGTGGGAGAGTAGACAAGTAGGAAATGCATAGATGTAAATCAGAGAATAAGAATAGTTTGGGGGGACAGATAATATAAAACAGTAGAACACAGAGAGAAATTATATTGAATGTGAAGCTTTAATCTTAATGCCATAAACTAACAAAGAAACATCTAGTGAATATATTTAAATTTTACTATCTAAATTTAAAGCTTCCTAAAGTCAAGGAAGATAAATCTAAAGCTTGCATTGGACTTTCTTTTGTCCCATGAGCACCATTCCCAACCAGGCATGACATTAACAAAAAAGCATATGGCCCAAGTATGGGACAAGATTAAGACAACCTATAAAAGATATAAGGCTCATGCACACAAATCCAGCCATCTACATAGCATGTATAATTTTGATAGTTTGGAAGAAAATCACCCAATAAAATGAAAAGTAACCTAGCAAGTCACATAGAGATTTTCTCAAAAATCTAAAACTGAATGTAAAGTTGAGGATCTATAAGCAGAGTTTTAGTTCCATTATGATTCAGTCTAATGCTGCTACTTCTCAGTATTTAGAAATGTCCTACTTATACTGTCACTGTCCTAGTTGTTTTGCATGTTCTTATAATTGGAGTACACAAGTTATTAAATATCCTGGGTATAATTATGAGTTGTAATGCGTCTGATTATCTCTAAGGTTTAAAAACACTAAGGAAGATACTTGTAAACATTTCTTTCACAGCTCAAGGTATCTAAATCCCCCCTTTACAAAGTGGATTAAAAACAGAAATGCAGAATAACTTTTAAAAATGTATCAAAATGACATGGTCAACTGCACTGGTGTAAGAATTAAGTACCTCCACTTAGAACAGAACTAATGTTTGACCTATGAAACAGAGTTCTTGAGAGACAAACAGTAAAAGTTTATAATACAGCTAAGAAAAAATACATATATGTATATACAAATATATATTCTAGAAATGACTTTAGGTTAACTATATATTCAAAGTCAAATATGGAGCTATTAGAAATTATTAATGCCAAGAATGGAATCTACTTAAACATTCAATTAAATCATAGAAGAGTTCACTGAGAAATCACTAAACGTCATAAAGAAGTTTTTCTGCAGCTCTTCAGGTTTCCAAGGCATGAAACAGCATCCATAACCCCACGGTGTGTGTTTGGAGGCAGCTCCCTTGTCTCTGCAACCTTTCCCACTGGTTTTCCACCTGTCAGATTGAATCTATCCATAGGCAGTGTGTGGCCAAACTAGGCAATTTGTAAAAATAAACATAATGAAAATTACAACAATATGGGTATTAATAAAACTAGATTAAATACAGCAAACATAAGTGATATCTGGTAATCAGTAATGAAATCTTTTATAATAGAAACAATACAGTAAGCTCCTCTTACCATTTCCAGGCACACAGGAATCTGGTGTTGCTGTCTTCTTGCATCTATGGGAGACTTTGTGACTGATTTCTGGCGTAAGAACATAGGTGACAGAATTACATCACTCCCAGACTTGGCCCTTAAAACTGCCAGCTTGATCCTCGTTTCTTTTTATTCACTGGCCATCTGGATTGGAGGAGTTCAAAATTCCAAAGAGGTTCTGGGACGCAGAAATCTGTCAGATAGGATTCTGAAACCCTAAGTTACCTCTGAAAACAAAAACACTTGGGTGAGCCTCCCAATTTTCAGTTACATGCAGCTAGCTAGTCATGTTCCATCTGATTTTAAGATTCCCAAACTCCTATCAGAAAGTAGGGAAGGTGGTCTGTTATGTTCCTAGGGTGAAATGTGCCAGTGATTGAGTGCTAAGTATCCACCAGGTATTTCCTAAATGATCATTACCACAGATAGTTCTTGCATGAATCTTCTGAGACTTAGAAGAAACGGAAGTTTAGAGAAGTTCAGTGAACACCCAAACTGACAGAGCAAGAAGAAGCCAAGTTTGGTGGAAACTATGCAATCTCTTTGCAGAGCTCATCTGGGCAAGTTCATGGAGTTCCTGCCCAGGACATCCTACACACTGCTCGGTACTGAGACACACAAAGTAATAAGCAGCTTGCATCCAAGAAGAGAAATAACCATCATTTCAAGAACTCAGTGAACTAACCTAAATGAAAAATTAAAACAACATACAAGTGAAATTAAAACTAACAAACTTGCAACCACAGACTTCAGCAGCTTCACAACACTCTCGCTACTCTTCAGTGGACTGAACAGACCCAACTCCCAGGCATCACCCTGAGTGAGGCCTTTGCCACTTTTCAGGACGTGAGAAATATAAATATGCAACACCATTCCCTGTGCTTTGCATCTCTGAAGTTATTAGGCATTCTTAGCTGCCTGGGGTTTAGTTATAAATTATGTCACCCCTTGATTAATTGCTGCCTACCCATTTGGTATCCTACTGAGAACTTCAAGTAAGGAAATGCTGTCATCTTTAGCCTCCAGGTTGGTTTTCCCAGTGCCTCCAATGTTGTTTCTTTGTTTTTTGGTCTACCTTACTTGCTACTTCCTTTGTTAAATACACCATCCTGCATTTTTATTCAGTGTCTTATCACCTGATCTTTCTTCTGGGGGAATCAAGCTTCCATCAATTACTATATATTGAATAGTTTCTGATGCATAAAGGATGAGTCCGTAAAGGCATGACAATAATAGATAGTAGTGTCAAACACTTAATTTAAAGAACACTAAAAAATTAATTTCATGTGTTTACTGACAATTTCCCAGGCATTGTACGGGGAATGATGGCGAGCAGAAACAAATGCACCTCATCCATCAGGGAACAAACGGTTTTGCGATGGTCAGACCTAACAAATCTCTGAAAGTTACAAACTAAAATTGAGGTGAGTGCTACAGTGCAATGTGGGGCACTGAAACTCTGTGAAAGACAACAAGCTACTGTAAACTTCAAGGTTGACAAAAAACCCACCAACAGATCACAGAGCCTCAGATCACAGCCAATCTCTGCCTAAAATCAGGTTACCCTTATTGTATGGAGAAGCTGGTAGAGGGATAACTGCCTTGTTAGTTATGCACACCTTATGGTCGGCTTTCCCGGTATCGGGAACCATGGAATGAGCAAGGAAGCATGAAATTTGTCCCTGCCAAAATGATGGATCACAAACCTCAGCTCTCACAAGGCATTCAGATCAGAGTCAACTCACTGCCCTACACTTTGATCCAACCAGAGTATTTAGTATCAGTAGTAGATACTGCTGTTCCTGAACTGATGCCTTACACCCACCGACTGGAAAAGCTATCAGATAAACTTAAGGAAAGAGCCACCAGGTTTTCTGAGGCAGACCTTGATACTGTGGGGATTTGTTCAGTTAGCTCGGTGTGGGATCCTGAGCACACAGTTGGAACCCTGAGGGATAAAGTGAGCTTCATCACACCACTTGGAATCTCACTGCTAAAAGCCTTAATTAAATACTGTATAAAACAAATTAAACAGATTTGGTGCAGCTTCTGCCAGCCAGATTAATTACAGTGCCCGATGGAAAGACACACTCCCAGGGAAATCCTCCAGAAGCCAAGATGGTGTGACAACAAGGTGTGGGCAACACTAGAAGATCCTTTTCCAGGGGTCCCTGGCAGTGTTGTGCATCTTGCAGAGAGAAGCACTAACAGGCTCTGTTCTGAACTGTCATCTCAGGAATGCTCATGAAGAAAATAGCCAGGAAAGGCAGAAGCAGCATGTATCTCTGGAACAAAAAGCAGGTTTGTCTACTGTCTAGTATAATAAAGATAATGTCTCCGTCCAAAGCAAAGGTCAGGCCATGTTTGCTTAGAGTACATTAGTATATGAGATTTGATTTCACTGATGTTGGCTGGGGCTCCTTTCCTAGAAAACAAGCTGTGGTACACACAGGTATCACTTAAACTTCTCTGCATCATCCAGTACAAGCAGGAGTCTTGAGAATTAGGGCAGATGCTAATAATCCTGCTATTGTTATTGGTCTGAGTGATGAAGTCCTTTCTATGTGATCAGAACACTTCATCTTTTCCCAGCAAAGATGAATTGTGACAAGCTGGTTTATTAACCTTCAAGTATGAAAAAATAGCAGCTTTTTCATATCCCTTGGCATTCAGAACACTCTGCAGTAAATATGATAATACCTACTGGATGGATGAGAAAATTAAGGTTGCACCACAAAATATAGTCTTAAACGACTCATCTCCTTTGTTCAAACATTTACCTAAATGTTACAAAACCAGACATTATGTATCAATAGTCTATACTCCTGGACATTTAAAACACTTTTGAATAGAAATTCACCTTTTCATGTGCTACATTTATTTAAAGATCATGGTTTGGTGATCCACAGTGATCCTGACATCTGCCATCTAGCACATAAGATTCTCCTAGTCACAGGGATTGACATATGGTCTTCATTGTTCTGAAACAAATTAATCCTAGGGTCCCTGTTCTAGGACTGAGAAAGGACATAGTCTGTACTTTAAAACAGCATGAGATAGTGCCATGATGACAAGTCTTTTAAAGATGAGCACCCGACTACAACCCCAAACCACTTACCGATCACCAACTGCCAACATTGCAATTAAATCTGAATATTGAGGTTTTAGTTTCATTTGGAAAAAAACAACTAATACATTAACATTTTTGTCTTAAATGAAAACCATGGAACATGTATGCAATAATTTCACCATCTCTGATACACAGTATGTGGTACAGTACCAGGCAACCATTTTCTTGTGACAGAAAATATTCTGAAGAAAAGACAACTCAAAAGAAGAACATGACCAGGACAGTCACAAAACAATGATGCTATACCCCAGAATGAAGCATATGATGAGAGTAGATTGCTAGTTGCATGAGTCTTAAAAAATAATCCCATGCTACGGTTTGAGGTACCCCACAGAAGTTCATATGGTAGAACCTTAATCCTATGAAGTAGGGATGAGAGTTTCAACTTAAGGATAGTTGTTTAGGTCAGAATGTCTGCACCTTTATGAAGGGAGTAACGTCATTCTCGCAAGAATGAGTTTGCTCTCAGAGGAGGGAGCTTCTTTAAAATCAAGTTCTGGGCCACGGATTTACTCAAGTGGTACCACACCTATGTTGGAAGCACGAGGGCCTGAGTTCAATCCCTGGTACCACAAAAAAGAAAAAAAAATGTATCATTAAAATCAAGTTCTGTCCCCTTAGCTCTCTCATTACCATCCTCTTACCTGTCTGCTATGTTATAAGGCAACACAAAGGTCCTCAACAGAAGCCAAGCAGTTCCCAGTATAATACATGGCTCTCTCTGCCTTTTAGCTAATAAACTAAACTTTTCTTTATAAACTACCCTGTCTATGGTATTCTGTGACAACAACATAAAAAAGACTGCATGTTGGATTAAACCAGTATGCAATATCTTGGCTAAAACCTGTAATGCTCAGGTGCTGATTCATAGAGTTCATCTGGTTATAAACCACTTTCATCAGCACTAACCCTCAAGGCTCTTTTTTTTTTTTTTTGAGACAGGGTCTCGCTTTGTAGTTCAGGCTGGCCCTGAGCTCACTATGTAGCCCAGGCAAGCCTCGAACTCAGCAATCCTCCTGTCTCTGCCTCCCGAGTGCTGGGATTACAGGCATGAGTCACCACACCCGGCACTGTGGTATGTGGTATTGATGGCTAGTGGGCATGAGTCTCCACACCCAGCATTGTATGTGGTTACCAGGGATCGAACTCAGGGCCTTGCGCTTGTGAGGCAGGCACCAGAACCACTGAGGGATAAAGAGCCCAAGGCTCTTTATCCCACTACCAGGCACATTAAAACATGTGACTTGTAGAATTCTCTAAGGGGTCAAGAAGTAGGATTTTTTACCACGTCATATAACCATCCCAAAGGTTTTACATGTTATGGGATCAAGTCTTCCCTTGCCCACAGATGTGTTTATGATAACTATTCAAAGCTAAGAGTGCCACCTAAGACCAAAACAAAGAAGAAAAATCAAATCACAGCTCTCTAAAGCATTTCCAAAGATGTAAACAATACTCCACTATAGTGCATATCAGACATCAAGAAATAGATGTCAAGTTCCTGCAGCTAGAATCTCAAAGCTAACTTAAAATAAGAGCACAGTATGTTTAAAGAATTTCAAGTAGTGGAATATTTATGCAAGATATAACAGTGAGAAATTAATCTAGAGAGGCAAGGACTGAGGGCTCAGATCACAAAGAGCATCCTGGTTTCCTGTGTAAGCTAACCAGTTTCAACTTTATTCTACAAGTCAGATATTTTATTTGGAAAATATAAACTTCATATGTGAAAATCTGAACAATTCTGGATCTATGATATTTTCTATGATTATCAACTACACAAATATACACTGGCAGAAGTTCTATAACTGTCTTTAAATTCTCTAGATCTGTGGATGAAGAAAGTTTATGAGATTTGTTAGGTTTATCTATAGGGAGATTTATCTCAGGGATGTTTGGGAGACATAAACCTGATTCCTGGGCTTTATATGGATTAGGCAGACAGTGTCCAATACTAAAAGAAGGGAAGTCAGGTAAGAGACCCTGGGACATACCAGAGAAAGTATGCAAATAATAATTCCATGAAATCAGACAGGTCAGGAAAAAAGTGCCTGTTAAATAAACCAAAATGCAACAAGATTCTTGCTGTAATCATACGTGATTCTAACAGTTCTAAAAATATGCATATATTTATTTAGACAGGCCTGATGTGATCACAAGGATCCTTGGAAGAATAAAGAGTAGGAAGATCAGAATTAAAGAGAGACTTGAGATAATGATGTTGCTGGCCCTGAAACTATAGATCACAACCCAAGAAAATTAGGTGGCTTCCAGAGGCTGAAAGAAGGGGTAAAGTACATTTTTCAAACTCCAAAGGGAATAGAACCCAACTAATACCTTGATTTTATGGCCCTGGGACAACAGTCTTCTGATTTCTAGAACTGTAAGATAACAATTTGTCTTGTTTTACACTACCAAGTTTGTGAACATTTGTTATAGTCACTGTAAGAAACCGCTATGGTATTGCTAAGTCCCCCACTTTACAGTAATGAATTTTCACAGATACAAAGGAACCTAGAGGTGAACAGACTGCAAGTAGCTCACGGACATTTGTGTCAAAGTTAACTACAAACTTCACTAAAAATTCTACTCATACATAAGACCTAGAGAAAAAAATCTCACACATGTACATAAACTTATTTAAAAATGATTATTTTAGCATTTATGAAATAAAAAAGCTAGAAAGACTGTATTATGTCATCAGACTGAGAGCTACACTGAGATCTAATGATACAAGAGAGTATTGTGGAATAGTAGAAATAAATTACAAATAATAGCATGAAAATACATCTGAAACTTGATACTGAATGAAAAAAATTCATTTAACTTTTGAGTTGAAATTAAAAATACTCCAAAATATTAAATGTATGTCTTCATCATACATATGCATCGAACAGAAGGAGAATAAAATATACATAAAATGGTAAGCACCAAACTCAAGACATGATTCCTTTTGAAAATAAGAAAGTTTCCTGGTTTGAGGAATATCTGAAGTAAATATTTCTAAATATTGAATTTGGTAAACCTGGTGGGGTCTGTGCAGTTGTCATTCTGTGTCTCTGACTTTTTGATGACTTCCCAGCAACCTCCCACCCCCAGCTAACGTTGTGCCCATATCGTGCTTCCCCCAAGAAGACTACCAGATGGGTATGTAGAAAGCAAGAGCACTTTCTTAGCACAGCATGTAGTGAGCCTACCAATACGATTGGAGACCCAGAAGAACAGTTAAAAGTGCTTTTTAAAGGCACTTGGGTTTCATACATGAGGGGTTACTTAATCTTTACAGCAATTGGCTAACAATTCGAGCTAGCATATTGGTCAGTTGTCCACTGGTGGCGTATTCTTTTTGGCTCTTCAGGGAACATGACACAGCACATTGCTCCAAGGACATTTTACAACCTGTTTGTTACTTAGTTATTTAGCAGAGTACAGAGTCTATTCAAAGTTTAAACACAAGAGGGTGGTTGAGAAGGTTCCTTCACTACCACTCTTTATATCAGTTAAACATCTCTGCATATATACCAGAAAACAACTCTGTTTTCTCAGTTAATATCAGAAACAAAACTGAAAAATATGAATATGGTCTGTAGTATTCAAGCATGGAGCTCAAAGCAAAATATTCAGTGAAAGGTAAATTTAAATAATTTACCAAAAGAGCATAGCTTCTTCTCAAGTTTGCATCTGAAAGTTTCTGAAAACTTCTAAAGTGTGTAATAGTTTCTTGTTGTTGCGACCAAAGAATTTCCATTTTATAAGTCATCCCTATCTGATGTTTAAGCTATTAACATTGTACTTTGTAAAGACATCCTGTGCAAATGTGATAGATAATCTGTAAAAATGGCTTGCTAATTGTGCTAATTGTGTAAAGCTCCCTGAAAAACTTTAAGCAAACTGGTAAGCTCCCTGGTCACACTGGTTGCCAGGTAACAGCGATCTCCTGGTAAGCCTGAGGGGACATAACTCATATAACTTACAGTTGAGCTACACCCCAGAACTGTTCCCGCTAAAGATTTCCTCTGTTAGCCCTCCCACAAGATGACTTTGTATTTCCTGTTCCTCCTCTACCAATAACCACCCGATAAGTATGACAGATCAAACTGTTAGCCAATCACTAGAAGGTTTAGGTCCCCCTCCCATGTGTAACTTGAAATGCCCTTAAAAGGGGCCAGTACCCATGTTTCTGGGTCTCCAATCCAATACTGGTAGACCCACTGCATGCTGTGTTGATGAAAGTGCCCTTGTTCATTACATGTGTGTGCTGGTCTTCCTGGGGAGAGCATGATTGAGGCATAACACTATAAGGAACTAAAATAAGACTTATTTTTAAATGTTAGCCATTTATTTAAAACAGTAATACTATAGTCACTACATGTTTAAAAATAAACATTTATGTTGTGGTATGTACTGTCATTACAGATAGGTAAACTAGACATTTTGCAGGCAGACAGCCTGGCCATGGAAAGCTCACATGGAAAGATCCAACATGGAGGAAGGTCAAAGAGACCTCCACTAAAGCTTAGCATTATGGAAGAAAAAACTACCCCACCCACACAGGATAAACAGCAGTACTTGATATTCTAAGTAGGCATCAGTCTCCCTGGGTGGAAGGCCAGGACTTTGACCCACCTCTCCTGAAAAAGATCCCAGACTAAAATCCTTGTATGCTTCTTATGTGACTTGATTTCTCATTGTATCCCTATTTAATCAGTGTTACCTGAACAACTATAAATATTATAATATTATTGGTTGATAATTATTGTTTGTCCATTTTGTGATTTTTCTTTATACCACCAATATTACCTAAGTGACTATACTTGCAAAGTTACTGGTTAACTGTAATTTTTGTGCCACCTCAAACCTGCCCTACGTTGTGGCTTTGCTCCATAAAAGCCCCCTGGGAAGTGAGGTGGATGAGTCACTCATTTCTGAGCCCCCCTTCTGTCTCTCTTAGGCAGAAGCTTTCTTTCTCAATAAAGTTTTTCCTATTCTTAACTTCCCTCATACCTAAAACTCATTCTTCATTTTAGAGAAACCAAACTCGTGTTTCAGGTATCTATCAGGTCAGGAGCTAGGTTTGTTCCCCTGTGTCACTGTCAAAATTTTTTTCAGAAAAAATTTTTAGAAGAGTAACACTGTTCTTCACCTTTGTAAATCTTTTTTACTCCCTGGCTTAATACAACCCAACCAGATTCTGTTCAGACTAAAGTATATAAAGCTAAGTCTAGCCTCTCATACATTTGTTAGATTTCGTGGATCCCAGAAAGATTTATTTGGAACCTCTGAAACTTCCCGGACCAAACCTTAAGAACTATTGGTTTGGAGAATACTTTTTCTTTTCAAAAACTGAACAATAAGGGCCGGAGATTTAGCTCAGTGGTTATGGCGCTTGCCTCGCAAGCACAAGGTCCTGAATTCGATCCCCGGAAACCACATACAATGCTGGGCGTGGTGACTCACGCCCACCAGCAATCAATATCACATAGCACAGTGCCGGGCTTGGTGGCTCACGCCTGTAATCCCAGCACTCAGGAGGCAGAGACAGGAGGATTGCTGAGTTTGAGGCTTGCCTGGGCTACATAGTGAGCTCAGGGCCAGCGTGAACTACAAAACAAGACCCTGTCTCAAAAAAAAAAAAAAATGAGAGAAAAACTGAACAATATGGTCAAAACTGTATAGATGTTACATTACTAATAGGCTAAAAATGATCTGGTAATCTGAAGACTAATGAAATTATAGGATAGCAAAAATATAGCTTTTATGTATCATACACATAAATTTTAAAACTTAAATGATAAAATGTTTTAAACAAAAACAAGAAAAAATATGCTTAAATAGAAGGTAAAAAATATTTTTTAAAGAAATCAGATGATTTTGAGTCAAAGAACTTTTTGAAATATTAGAAGGTATTTAACTTACAATGGCTATATAGTAAAATTTCTACTACCAGTATTTCCATCCGAAAAAAGTGAAGATGTATTATGCAAACAAAAAAAAAAATATTTCTTAATTTTACCTACTATTTACTTGCTATGGAAGAGAGTATAGCAAAAAGAAAGGGAAAAATCAGAATATGAAATCATTTGCAAGTCAATTATAGAACTTCACAATTAAATTGAACTGGACACATTGTAGACAATAATCATTTACTGATGTGTAAATATCTTAATTTAAATGTGTACTTGTTATCTAAATAAGGTCATTTTAGACTCAAAGTCAGGGAGAATATATTAAAAGCAATAACAACTACAGCAAAATCACCACTACCGCCTGGGAACTGGGAAATCTAGGGAAAAGCACACAAAAGACAACAGTCAGGGAGAACAATAGGTAAAGAACAGCCTCAAGCTCACAGAGCATTTTCACCCTCTCAGCACCCATGCAAGGTTCTCTGAGCCAGACCCAAACAACTCCTGATAGAAATGTAAGTGCCTGAGGCTTCTTGCTAACAGAACTACCTGGGGTTTATCTGATGAAACTCCAAAAGGATTAGGGCTGGGCAGGGAATTTTCACACATCAATAGCCTCTTATTCTGGGAGGCATTTAACCATTTGTCACAGTTCCTACAGCATCTGAGGTTCTTGGTTTAAATATTAATTGTGTAAAAATGACAGAAAATAAACACCATTATTTTTCTTCAATTTAACTATTTGCAATTCAGCAGGAGGTTGAAAGTTTTGTTTAGCCTTTTAAAACTCAAGTAAATAAACTACTAGCAGTAGCAAAACTGAATGCAAAATGGGCTTTTCAAAGCATTTTTTGCACAAATTAAGAAATTATTAACGCTGCTAAATACACACAGTAAATTTTACCATCACAATTTGTATCCAGCATGAGAGGCTCAGTGTATCTTAAGGGAACTCACCATGGTTAGCATAATCTTCCAACTTTTAGATTCATGTACTGCTATCAACACTGTAAATTTAAATTCTGGAACAAGGCCCAGAATTTCTTGTTAACTGAAAGCTAAGCATATCCCTGAAAGAAAGAGGTCTCCTCCCTGCACAGATAATGCATATTTTGCTTTTCAATACATTTGGCAACACATTCTTGGAGCCTGTATTTTTCTGGCCTAGCTTTGTGGTATCACTTCTCAACATGATGTGTGTCATTAGCACAATGGGTGGGCAGTTTCCAAAAATACATTGAAAAAATAAAGTCAAACATAATTCATTTAAATTTTAAACAGGTGTTTTACATCTAGCACACCTCAGAGTGTAAAAAAGATCACAAAACTATGTAGCAGATTATGTGAGTATAGAACTATGGTATCCAGGGAACTGTCATTACCAAAAATGATAGAGGTCAGACTGTTTCAGAAACAAAAAACTTTAGATGATATGTGTACACCCTGTATTTTACACAACTCAGTCCAAGGAGGTTAGTGCCTCCTCAAATTTAGTCAAACTCCTGAAATGAAACATACTTTAGAGCAAAGAATATAATAGCCTCTAATCTGTGTAGGTTAGGAATTAATAAATAAGACGTGAAAAAACTTATGTTGCTAGTAAAAGGTCACTAGATCTGCATGTGAACACTACAGAAAAAGATAGCAAAGGAAAGTGAGACAGAAGATATTTAAAAAAAGGTTACTGCAAAAATGAAATGATACTAGGAAGGAAAGAGGAAAGACAATCAAGGAAAGAATGATAGAGACAGTTTCAAGTTTTCACGGTTTACACAGCTGAAAGATTTTATTTCATGATCCAAGATATCCAACTAGCAAGCAGGAAGATCAAACACCAACTGGCTAGAAGGGGAACTGAAGAGGATTTGGATTAGGACAGTACTTTAGTTGACAATTATTGGCACTGTAGGTGGTAGAATGACAAGTGAAATGTCTATGTGTTTATTACAGGAACCTGTGAGTCCTGAGTGGCAAAGAGTTTGAAGATATGGTAAAGACTGAAAGTCTTCTAATATTGACAATTTTTCTGGATTATCCAGCCCAGGTTTAATCATAGAAGAACCTTATCACTAGCCATGAAGAACTCTCTCTTGTAGAGTCAGGGATATGATAAGAAAAAAGTTGAAGAGACATGAAGTTGGAGAGGAATTTGACTATTTGTTGAGGAGAAGGGGAGACAGACACAGAACCAAGTTAAAGAATGTAAACACAGGTCAACCCCAGAGAACATCCTGACTTATAACCCAGAGGAGGAACAGTGATCTCTGTCCCACAACTCTCAACAAAGGAACAGCAACCTCTGTCCTATAAATGGAGGTAGGAGAATTCAGCTACTTTCAAGAATGAGCACAGAAATGGATTCATCCTCAGATGCTAGCATGAACCACAACTTGACACAATAAAATTCTAAGCAGAGAACCACTGTGGACTGTAGTAGACCTGATGTTTTGTCTACTGCCCTACAAGGTAATATATGTTGTATTAAGTCACTAAGTTTGTGGTACTTTGATAAAGTAACAGTGAAAAGTACCATATCCATACCTGTGAAAGGGGATGTAGGACTATCAATAGGGCTCAGAGTAAAGTTAAGCTAAAAAAAAAAGATTCAGCCTAGAAACATTAAAGTGCAATTAAAATATGCTGAAATATTTCTATTTAATATTTAATGTGTACAGAGTATGTTGAAATTTATATAAATGATTATTTTCAGTCTTCATGGTCAAAGCTCCATTTTCTGATGCTTGTGGTATTGCTTAATAAGAATTGTAACTTCTTGATATTTTTACACAAATTAGTTATACAACTGAGTATAGAGGAAGAAAGTAATGTCTTCTTCCTAATAAAACATTGAATATGCATCATAGATACATTAAATTCATCTAAGAGCAAATATTTCATTCAAATTGACTTATCAAATGTTCAAACACTTAGCAAGCAATTACTTTGAGAGGGTCTTTTACTTATCAAAAATAGACTACCGTTTATGAGATATTGATAATTTACACTTTTATAACAGTTATTATGTCTGAACAGGCATGTTTTGCCTAACATTTTATTTTCACTGAATGAATCCTATCAAATGCATAGAGGATTATGATCATGACAATGTTATCTAAGAGCTCTAGATTGTCTTACAGTTTGAGTTATTTATAAGAAAAGGGATGCACCTTCAGATCTTATGTTAAGAGAAGTAAATCAGAGATGCAAGATTAAATATTTTCATGTTTCTCTCATATGATGAGCCCATAGTATAAATAAATTAAAAACCAAAATAAAAAAACAGACAACAGAAAACAAGGTGATAGATTTTTTACAAATGAGAAAGGGACTAAGATGAAGGGAGAAGAGGAAGAGGATATAAAAAAATTAAAGTATGTCATGTACATGAATCAACTCCGCATGAGAAATATAATTGTTACTTAATGCAAGGATATACTAGTGAAAAATACAATATTTTAAAAGTAAAATAAACAACATAGACCAACATAGTATAAGTATACCGATCTCACGGAGATTTCTCAATTTTAGAACCCAAAGTTAAAATTCAATAGGAAACCGGGCATGGTGGCTCACGCCTATCATCCCAACACTCGGGAGGGAGACACAGGAGGATTGCTGAGTTCAAGGCTTGCCTGGGTTACATAGTAAGCTCAGGGCCAGCCTGTACTACAAAACGAGACCCTGTCTTAAAAAAAATAAAATCAATAGGAAAAGCACAGTGTAATCCTTTTTGCTCTGTACTTTTGTAAGAAAGGGCCTATGAACATGACTTAAACTAAAATGAACATTATTTTATAATTAAAGACTACATTCAAGTTCAAATCCTTAACTTCTTGAGTTATAAATACTATTTTCAGTAACAGCAAAAACAATTTCCAAAGCAGAAGCCAAGGAATTCGGTAACCAAACACATTAAACATTATTTAATATGAACTCAGAGCTATATTGTTGTACCACCATGTCTACTGCCATAAAATTCAGAGAGAGTTCAGCAATATTTGAACAAATATGGTCATCAAAATTAGCCCTCTGGATAAGTAAGACTTTCTCTATCATATTTTATTTTATTTTGTAATAAATGTTCTCATAGTAAAGCTACACTGTTAAAATCAAGTTGTATCATTTTCAGCCATACCAAAACTATCTTAAAAACTGTCTTATCACTGTCCTTATACAGCTGTGTAAGAGACACATCTTCTTCCTTTAGTTTCCCAGGTAATTATGGGTCTGTGAATTTCTAATTTCTATATTTTCTTTATATCTAAGCTATTAATATAAATTTATTGAACTAGAAAATTACAAAATAAAAAAAAAAACAGCAGCCAGGTGTGGTGGCTCACGCCTGTCATCCCAGCACTCGGGAGGCAGAGACAGGAGGATTGCTGAGTTCGAGGCTTGCCTGGGCTACATAGTGAGCTCAGAGCTAGCCTGAACTACAAAGTGAGACCCTGTCTCAAAAAAAAAAAAAAAAAAAAACAGACAAAATTTCAGCCCAGCCATAAAATTATGGGTGTGTAGGTCAAAACATATATTGTACATTCAGAATGTAAAAGCCATGCCATGACCATATTACTAAGAAAAACATTCAATCATCAGTAAACATTGGCAGCCAAAGAATACTAAGTGCAGCTCTGTCCTTGTGTATTTATACTTGTGTATTTATAAGAAAGAAAAGTAAAATTCAAGAAGCATCCTCATTCTGACAACTAAATTTAGATTTAACTACATTCTCTCATATTTAAGGCTTGGCAGTTATAGTTTTTTGCCTTTGAGTTAATGCAGAAAGCTAAAAACTCTACATCCTCTGATTTTCTAAGCCCTTCATCCAACTGCATTTGTGGTTTTCTTGAATAAAACATCAAAGGGGCTTAAATATTCTCTTGGATAATGGCCATATTGTTTCTCTCAGAGTAATGGAACAATGCAACAAATTAAAAATAGGTTTATATCCTCTTGCAAATTACCATTAGTCCAGTGGATAGTTCTGGTCATGCTTGAAAGAAAGCCAGAAAACCAAGAACATTAATAAAAGATGATGATCTCCCTCACCCTGGAGCTAATGAATATGCCTCAGGATACAGATAGTCTCGAACATGTGATTTTGAAAAATAAAAAATAAAACTTTGGTAGACTGACCTTTTTCCAGAATTGAATTAATTTGAAGCAATCTGTAAGGCTTGATATTTCCTAGGTCCTCAAGGTAGTTCATAACCATAGCAGATGTGTAACTTTATTTAGAGTACACAGAAGCCTATCTCAATAACTGGAAACCTACAGATTTTTACATGGGGAGAAGGGTGTATCATGTCATAATATTTTTGCCTCAAAGGGGCATTGCCTGGGCAAAGCAATACATTCCTAAACCCAACATTGACCACATCGTCACTTCCTCTTACTCTATTAAAGCAAAAGACACTTATATCACTAATGTATAATTTTTCCATATGGGAATATCTTACAGAGAAATACATGTAATAGCACAAATGAGAGGAAATCAAGTTTTATCACATGAAGCTCAAAGGGAGAATGAGAATGGCATTATGTAAGTAGGAAAGGGAAAAAAGCAATTGGAAGATGATTACCAAAGTAGCAGATGCTCATTTATAAATTTTATCATCTATACCTGCTTGGACCTGAAATCTCACACAGCTGAATGGTGAAAATGGGCCTGGGGGTGTGAAAATTAACTGGTTAGAGCTGTTCAAAATTGAGAGAAGTCAGATAAATCCAAGCTTCTCATGACCCTTGGCAGCATTCACATCTCATCATGGTGATGAATGTCCCATTGATGCTTGGACCATCGATCACTTCAGCACAGACTGGCCTTGCTGCAAAGCATCTTGGTGATTTATAAGCACAGACAGCCCGATCGTGGTCTTTCAGCTCTGCTAGGTGCAACAGGAGGCCTCCCAAGTCATTTAGGTGAAAGAAAGTTTCACTTGCTGTGCAATTCCATCTTTCTGGCAACTGAATTCTCATTATCTCACACACAACTCCCAAGGATTTGCCTGTAAGGATTCAAGGATACCTTTCAAGATCTATCTCCTCCCAATACATTCTTTAAAAACTGACCACACAAGCATCTTGTAGCTCTTGCAATAAGGAAGTAACAGTTTGAAGTTTTGTATCCAAAGATATTTGTAAAATCAAACCCATTCTATAGATAAAAATCTCTGATTTACTTCCAGTGAGCACAGCCACTTTCTCCTTAAAACAAAAACTTGAGGGCTCCTTCACCTCCTATGTGTTCCAACTCCTTGGTTTGATCTTCCAGCCCTTCTTACTCTCTCTCTCCTGAGGTTTCTTGGCCTCAGCTTTATTAACTGAAATTAGACTAAACAATTCTTCGATGCCTACATGATCCCATGCATCACACAGTGTTTAGGAACAATGTGGTCCTATCAACTAGATGCCAAGTAGGACCACCTTGAGGCTTCCTGCCGGGAAAACCAAAGAGGTCTCTAGATACCACCAAGTGTCACAGAGTGGTAGGGGACAAAAGTGACCTCCAGCGGAAAGTCACAGATCTACCCCTAAGTAACCTTTCTAGCCACAAATCTGCATATAAAACTCATTTAGCGAAACTGAATTGTTCAGTGATAGTCTAAAATATTGCTTGAACTTCATTATCTTATGATTCCAAAATGTCCTATCTCTATCTCCTTTAGGATTGATCTTATGACTCAGATCTTCTAATTCCTTACATTTATTGAATCAATTTATAATCTCTCACACAGTGATTATTTCACAGCAATAGTCATTTGTATAGTCATGTCACATAAATCCAAATCTCACATGGGAAAAGTATGTCCCTTGAAATAAAAGTGATACAGAATCTAACCAAATGGTAGAGTACATTTTATATCATTTTTTTCTTAAATAAAGTCTACTTCAAATTATTTAAAAATCTCATTGGACTGTTCAGGCTTTTGAAGGAGTTTTTACAAATACTATCATAGAACAAAGAATTTTTAAACTGTGATTATATATAAAACCTAAAATTCTCCTAGAGTCTGATCTCCTCAAAATAGAAAATAACCAATATAGATCATCCCAAGTCAGCAAGGTAGATTTATTTAAAAACTTCTATAGTCTCTAATGCTGAAAATGCATCTCTCAAAACAAAACACGCATTCTAAATATGGAATCTGCACTTCCTGCTTGCATTAAGCAATGAACACTCATGGGTGACCCATTTGAAAAATAGAACATAGTTCACTGCATATTGTACTAAAGTAACACAGTGGCTGAGGTGGGGGAGAGGGGAAAGCAAGCCTCTGAGTTAGATCAAGTGGGTACATAAATATACTGAGTTACTCTTGTGGTTTAGAAGTTCTATCTAGAATGAGAGCCTTTTAAAAAAATCAATATGTTCCCTAATTGATCCACTCAAGTTTCATTCTGACAGTGAGGAGTAGAGTCAGAAATAGTATCTGGTTGATTTAATTCAGCACTTTACAACAGTGGGCCATGATTCAGATGTGGTTAGAAGGAAGTCTATAGAGATTTAGAGTTAGATTTTAGAGGCTATTTGATTTCTAAAGCACCAAACTTGACAGCTAATTGATAACCTGGAATTGTAGATGAGTTGTAAAGTTAGGCAAATTTCCCTGGAGTGAAAGAGAAAAGGCCTACATATTCTAGTTCTTCTATTGAATATGGATAAATACACTGCTAAAAATATCAGAACCATGCCTTTCAAATTTGTATAGATCTAATGTAGGAAAAAAGTTAATTTTTCAGTATATAAGATCAAATTTTAAATATTCAATTGACACAGACTCTTAGAAGGCAATATAGTATTTAACAGTATTCTGCAGTATTTGCTTCAACATTATCTTATTTAGTAAATCCAGCCTGCTAAGATAATGAAGATATACAATGGTCTGAAAATTCTTAACAAAAACAAGAGCAAGTTACATTGCTCTTACACATAATAAATTGATGTAATAAATTAGGTAAGAAAACACCAAATTCCTGTCCCATCAAAAACAATATAATTTTTTTCTTTATTGATTTTATCGGTACATTTTAGACATACATTTGATTACATTCAACATTGAGAATTTGTATCTGCACATGATGTATCTTGACTCTCATCTTTTAGTCATAATCAACTACACATTAGTATTATCAAGGGTCATAATCAACCCATTAGAGACTTCTTATCCCCAATACAGTATTTAGGCAATCTGATGAAAATAGGGAGGTCTCTGTCTGTAATTTGGTTTTTTTGAGACAGGGTTTCGCTTTTTAGATCAGGCTGGCCCTGAGCTCACTATATAGCCCAGGCAAGCCTCAAACTCAGCAATCCTCCTGTCTCTGCCTCCCGAGTGCTGGGATTACAGGCATGAGCCACCACGCCCAGCACTGTGGTATGTGGTGCTGATTGCTGGTTGATTGCTGGTGGGCGTAAGTCACCATGCTCAGCACTGTATGTGGTTATCAGAATCGAACTCAGGACCTTGCACCTGCAAGGCAGGCGCCAGAACCACTGAACTAAATCTCTAGCCCCCTCTGTCTGTAATTTAATCTGTCTCCTCTAGACATGAAATTACTGTCTTTTCTGAGAGCTAAATCTTTAAGGAAATAGCTATGGTAGAGTCCAAGGTTAAGGGAAATAAACCCAGGGCAAAAGACTCCTAACTAGTCTAAAACAATAACAGTCACATTTCCAGATAGCTTGTCTCATTTTGAACAGTTTCATGGTTTCAGAAGTAAAGGACTATCACAAACACATTTTAAAGGCTTATGCTAAAAGCTAACCCTAATATGGTCCTTCTGTCTAAAGATTTAAGTTATTTACATCCACTTAACTCTCAGTACAAGTAGGTACTCATGCCACCTTAAGCCCACATAGCCAGTAAGTGGCAAAACCAGGATCAGTGGACTCAGCCCACTGTCAGGTAACAGTGATCCCCACTTCCCTGGGGAGGTAGCAAAGTAAAACTGATTAACTGGCAAGTATGTGCTGAATACTAAGACCAAGGACTGCTATGTGCTATGGGTAATGGAAAAGCAATTTCCATGTTATTTGCCCCATGGATTATCAACAAAATTTCTTCTCCTAGTTATCCTAGTGGACACAAAGCTAAAAATAGGACCAGAAATGGTTAAGGATTTTGTGGGGTAAAAAACAAAAACAAAAACAAAAACAGTGCAATGGCAGCACAAATAACTACTTTGAAAATTCTAGTTGCAAACCACCAAATGCTTGCAATGAGCAAACCAAAATTAACTATCTCCCACATAAATGCAACAAATTTTTTAAAAAAGGACTTGAGAGCCGTGCGTGGTGGCTCACGCCTGTAATCCCAGCACTGGGAGGCAGAGACAGGAGGATTGCTGAGTTTGAGGCTTGCCTGGGCTACATAGTGAGCTCAGAGCCAGCCTGAACTACACAGTGAGACACTGTCTCAAAAAAAAAAAGGACTTGAGAGGCTGTGGGTGTGGCTCAGGGGTAGTACATTTACCTAATATATGCAAAGCCTTTGTGTTTGATCCCCATCATCACCAATCAATCAATCAATCAATCAGTTACTAGCTAACTGAAAACTAATGTTCATGGCCCATCATAAATTACAATTGTAAAAAACTTTCAAAAATAATTCTAAGCTAATTTTAAATATGTATTAATTCAAGATTTAAGATAACAGTGGTTATTTTCAAGTCTTCCCTGGCTTCTCACCTCTTTCTCTCTAAAGAAACAGATGGTACATGGAAAGGATAAGATGTGTAACTCTAATGATCTCCTTGCTTCTGTAAGAAGTTACAAGGAGCTGGAGAGGATGGTAAAAATAGAACTTTTTTTCCTGTTTCTTCTTTGCTATAGAATTCTTAGATTTTTGCTATGGAATAACAGCAAAAATTAACCTGTGCCTGAAATGTTTTACTCCCCCATTGAGTACCCATGCCCGAAAACTCCTACTTATCCACTATTTCTATCTTATTTAATAGCACCCCAACTCTTAGCTCCTGGACCCCAGAGAAAAACAAATTCGTGTATCTCTCCCACAATAAGCTACAGCATGCTGTTGTGGCCAAGCACCATTATAGTAACGCAGGATGCTGAGGAGTTTATACATTTTGTTCATGATTATTAGCAGTCTTCATGGATTAAAGATCAGTGTATATTGAATTCACTGTCTTAACACTGAAAAACCTAAAATTTTTGTAAGGGAATAAAAGCACCCGATCCTGATGTGCAACATCACAGACCTCTCATAAGTATCAAACAATCAGTACTAATTAAAAAGAAAGCACTGGAGGGCCAGAGGGTTAGCTCAGTGGTTCCAGCGCCTGCCTCACAAGCGCAAGGTCCTGAGTTCTCTCGCCCACCAGCAATCAACCAGCAATCAGAACACATACCACAGTGCCGGGCGTGGTGGCTCACGCCTGTAATCCCAGCACTCGGGAGGCAGAGACAG